>JAVKPL010012189.1:0-56600 GCA_032173675.1 Gastrolobium villosum | reverse complement strand
AGTGTTGAAATTTTTTTGAGAAAATTTCTGACAAGTGCTGGCCGCTAAAACGTTCATCATGACCGTTTTAGCGTCCTGAGGATTGCACTGAGTGTAAACTCTCTGGCCATGCGCACTAAAGCGCAGAAACTGAGCGCTTTAGCACTGTACAAGAGTTCTGAAATAAGAGCTCTCTGGCCTGGAGCACTAAAACATTCACACTGACCGTTTTAGCGCTCTACAAATGCATCAAAGGCAAGCTCTCTGGTCCAGCGCGCTAAAACGTTCATCACGACCGTTTTAGCGCGGAGTTGCACACCACGTGTGTCCACTTATCTGGTCCTGGGTGCTAAAACGGTGGGTTCTCAACGTTTTAGCACCGAGTCACTTAAAATTGAAATACACAGGTTCTTTTCCCTCACTTTTTCTTTCACTCTTCTTTCACTCCACATACCTTCTGCATTTTATTTTTCTTGCACTTCAATTCCAGAATCCGATCACCTCATCAAGAACAAGATATGAATCATCTCCATTCTTGTTTCCTTTTCGTAGTTGAATGAATGTGTGATGAATCATATCTAGGCTGCTTAGGGTTTTATATTTTTTTTTTCTTTTCTTTCATTCCTTTTCATCATGATTCCTTGTATGTTGCTGTTGAAATTGTGATTGGTATGTTGTTGGGGGGCTGAATATAATGTGAATTCTGGGTTTTTGGGTTTATATCAATGACCACAATGTCACATCCTTGCACACACACAAGGTGTTTGCTCAAATGCCTCACTCAGAATAGTCAGAGCGCTAAAACGCTGGTTCTCAACGTTTTAGCGCTCAGACTGAGTACAACAGGATTACGGCCAGGCCGCTAAAATGCTCCCAGTGACCGTTTTAGCGCCCAACCCCTGCATACACACACAAGGTGTTTGTTGAAATGCCTGACTTAGAACAGTCAGGGCGCTAAAATGCTAGTTCTCAATGTTTTAGCGCTCAGACAGTGTAAAACAGGATTGCGGCTAGACCGCTAAAACGCTCCCAGTGACCGTTTTAGCGCCCAGCCCCTGCTGCAAACATGATTTTTACTTGATTCTGGGAATTAAGGGGGATGTTACTAGTTTAATGGGGGATTAATTTGAATGATGTTCTTCATCTAAATCTGGGAATTACATGCTATATTGTTCATTTCATTACTGACTTGTTCCTTTGATGAACAGATATGTCTACTTATCCACCCAAGAAAGCCAGCAAAAAGAGGTTTAGGGGGTCCAAAAATTCAGCACCTCCACCACCTCCACCTCCTGTTTTTGATGAGTACTTTTGGAGAAGTGTTGAACATGAAGACAGATTCACTAAGAAAACCCCCAGTAGAACCTTTGTTCGGGAAAGACAATTCATCCTGGACACTGATGAATATCCAGAGTTCCTATCTCAGTTGAGGAGACGAGAATGGGTTACTTTTGGAGAAATTCTGGTGAACAGCAGCCCGGCTATAGCACGCGAATTTTATGCTAATGCGTATAATGGTGATCAAGGAGGACAAAGGATTTTTATAAGCTGGGTGAGAGGCAAACAAGTTAAGTATGATGCCTACACCATTCAAAAGCTGCTGAAGATCAAGAACTGTGATACCACCCAAGCTCTAACTTGTGACTTCCGCAGAAATTGGCATAAAATTGATATCCCACCAAGGAGGAGGGATCCTGTTTTTGAAAGTTGGACCAAATTGGGAGCAGCTGAACCCATTTTGCAAACTGTTGCAAAACCTGGTGAAAATGGGAAATGACCAAGGATGGGGTCAATCCCAAACTGCTTTGGTTGAGGCAATTAAATGGAGAAGCCAGGGTGTGGTTCCACTTCATAGTTTCCAACATTATGCCTTCCTCCAATCAAGCGGAGGTAAATTTGATGAGGGCTGTTTTGATTTCTACAATCATGAACAAGGGGAAAGTGGAGTTGCCTATCCTTCTTCATTACAACATATATGATATGGCCCATTCTGACACCAGCACATTTGCTCTAGGCCATTGCTCTCTAATCCAGCTTTTGTGCCAGAAAGCTGGAGTGGATATCACTGATAATGGAATGCAAGTTAAATTGCACCCCAAAATTGATGCTAAGCTGATCAGGGATTAGTTGAGAATTGGAGGGGATGGTCCAAGAGGATTGACACCGGGAAGAAAGCTTAAGGAAAAGTCGGATGCAAACCTTGAAAAGAGGATTAAATCAGGGAACAGTGGCTGATTGATGGAGATATCCGCATGGGGCGCTTACGTCGCCGTCTTAAATTTATACAGGCGAGTCAGCAGTCATTCCAGACACATGAGATAAAGATGCTGACGGACGTATGTGAGGCCCAGGGACTTGAGACGTCCGCCTTTCAGCCTGCTATTTACCCTAATTCTGAGGAGGAGGAGGATGCATTCGAGGCAGCAGCCGGTGCCCGTCTGGATGATGACAGCGAGGCATCTGATGATGACATTACTGATCATGCTGTTCAGGCCCCGGAGGGAGAGACAGTTGCTGCCAGTCAGGATCGTGCAGGACCATCAGCCGGGATTAGTGCAGGAGCAGGGACCAGTACAGGTGCAGCACAGGCTGATTATACACCACTCACGCATTCTGATCCAGGAGACCCCTTTGACTCAGATGATGAGGCGACAGCATCCTTTGTGGAGTCATGATTTTGCAATTTATCTGTTGTTATTTTATTTTACTTTTACAGAATTTTGTTTATTTTGTTGATACAGTTATTTTGTAATCTGGTTAAGTACATTGAGATTTCACTATTTGTTGATACACATTTGTGATAGTACTGATGCTATTGGCTGTATGTGAATATGTTTCAGTGATCCACTGTTGTTTTTGATTTAAATTAGTTGCTGGGGACAACAACGTTTAAATCTGGGAATTGTGGGTGTGATGTGATTGAATGACAATTTAACTACATGGAGAGGTCACACGAGTGGATGAGCCAAAACAGGGAAACATCTCAATCTCTTTTCTATAGTTTTTCTTAGTGTGAATAATTTTAGTGTGATTTAGATGTTAGTGTAGTTTAGAATTTGGATTTAATGTTTTCTTTTATGGAATTTCATGAGGATTTGATTGATCAGAGTTTTAGATGATTGATCAAATTAAGGATACAATCTTATACCTTGCATGTTGAGAAATGAAATGATTGCATGATTCATTCAATGTGTAAGAGTAGAGAGATTAGTTTTGATGCATAGAGATGAAGTCAAGCATGCACTCTGAACTGTGAGGAAATTGAGCCTAAACAAAAATTTTTGTTCAGAGAGCATTTCACTGCATGAGTAACTCTAGAACTTGCCTTGTTTCTTGTTTAAAGTGGCTGATGATGTATAGGGTAGAGGAATTTCCTTCTTGAACCAGAAAGTTAAATGGTCAACCCTTAAGTTCCTATTGCATGAATCTTTGAGCCTAATCTGTTGTTAATGTACCCTTACATCTATTCCTTTAGACTGAAAAGTTCAGATAAGTGATAAGGGGTGGAGTGTTTTGTGGGAAGTAAGGTATTTTTGCAATAAGTGAATGAAAGATGTGTTTGAAACATGAGAAAGAAGGAAAGAAAAAAAGAAGAAAAAGAAGAAAAGGTTGTGGAACACAAAGTTTTTGAGTGTTTGGAGGAGGTAAAGTGAAATGTTAAAAGACACAAAGTGTCTGAAAGAAAAAGAAAAGAAAGAAAGAAATTTTTTTGTTAAAGACACAAAGTGTCAGGAGGAAAAGGAGGAAGAAAGTCATAAGTCAAAGAATGAAAAGGAAGAAAGATTGGGGAATTAGGAAGAAAATGATAAATATTGTGATTCCCCCTTATCTGAATCTGATTCATTTGATATGAACTTTTCCTGCCACGGAAAGCCTTACCTCTAGTCAAGCCATACACCAAGCCTCATTGCCAACCATGTTAAGACCTTTTTGATCTGCCTTATAGATCATTTGTACCATGAATAATGAGAATATGGGCAAGCCTATGGGAGTTTGAGTGCAGTGAAGAATGAGTGATAAGTTGATCCCTAAACACTAGTGTGCAAGAGAGTTAAATTCTCACAATTTTTGAGAAGATCCTAGTGAGGGAGTGTTGTTGTTTGGAAGTCTCTGTATGTCATCTGTACTAATCTGTTGAAAAGCATATATGATGTTGTGCAAGTTATGAGAAATAAGAGATTGAATGGTTTTAAGTTGTATCAATGTGATCCTTTGTTGAATTCAGTCTATCCTCATGAGTTTCATTTGTAAGAATCTTGAATATTTCTTTGTTGCAAGTTCATTACTGAGTACAGTAATGTCTAAATCTGGGAATTGTGATAAACCCCTGGTTTATCAGGTTTTTCAGCACAAATTAGGATTAATTTGTATGAATAATTGGATGAAAAAGGATGTTAATATCTTAGAAATCACTAAAGTGCAAGTTCTGAAAGTTTTGTGAAAATTTACACTGTCTTGCAGGGAAAGGATGCCCAAAAAGCATCAAAAGAAGGAAGAAGATTTTGGAGAAGGAAAATTGCCTAAGTGTTGAGCGCTAAAACGGCCACACTGACCGTTTTAGCGCGCTGCTGCAGATTGAAGGAGAAAGTTGCTGGTGCTGAGCGCTAAAACGTCCACACAGACCGTTTTAGCGCGCTACTGCAAATCAAATGTTGAAGTCTCTGGAGCTCAGCGCTAAAACGCCCACACTGAGCGTTTTAGCAACCTGATGAGGAAAAAGTCTCTGGTCTCCAACGCTAAAACAGTAAAATCAAGCATTTTAGCGTTGGAGTCAGTTAAAAGCAGTTGAGAGGTTATCAGCCATGGACGCTAAAATTCCCATTCAGACCGTTTTAGCGCTCAAGTCAGTTAAAAGCAGTTGGTCACGCATCAAGCTGGACGCTAAAACGCCCATTTCTGACCGTTTTAGCGCCCATATTATTTTTCAACAGAAATTGAAACACTATAAAAGGCAAAAGGCCTTCACATTTGAAAAAGTTCTGACATCTCTCCCATCTCTCTACCATATCTCTCCTATCATGTATTAGATCTTTGGATCTGATTTCTTACTTTTTATTTTCCAATTTCTTAGGATTAGTGTAGCATTACAATTGGAGATTAAAGATCTACTACCATGACAATGGAGTTTGTTCTTTCTTCTTCCTTTTATTTATTTCCATTATGTCTGAGTAGAGTCCTTTGTAGTCTGATTCAATGGAACCCAAATGTGTATTTATGAATAATTAATATGATGTTATGTTTTCCTATTATGTGAATTGTATGAAGTTGTCTTGATCAATCATTCTTGTTAATGAAATAATGTAGAACAGACATGTTTGCATTGTTTTATAGTTGACAACTTCATCATTATTATTTTAGTAGTCAAGACATTGATGCTATGATATTAGTGTAATCTTAAGACCTTAGTGATTAATGCATGTATTATGAAAGGAATCACCAAGACATTGAGGTTTCTGATTAATGTACCCATCAAGGTAGTAAGACATTATACTTAATGATAAGTAAAAGGTTGATTAACATCACATGATAAAGAATTCATGATGGAAATTGGTTCATTCATAAATTCATACTCGAGGGAAATTGATATCTGACTACTGTTTTTAATTCATATTCTTATCTTTGTGTTTTGAAATCATTATATTTTATGCAATTTACATTTCTAGTGACAAGAAACTTATGCAATTCAAAACTCTTTGGTTGATTCAAATCAACAACAAGTGGATAATTAGTGCTTGACACAACTCCTCGTGGCAACGATCTTTACTCATCATTTTTATTACTTGTATGACTAGTGCACTTGCTAATCTACACAACAGCCGCATTAACACCAGGTGCTCGGGTACTACGTCCCGCACCACCTCCCATTCCACGACCAGCCACAGCACCACTTGTCATAGACCCACTATCAGATATCTCAGGTTCCATATAAAACCGTGCACGAAATGCAGCCAAATGAGCATAATATGTAGGGGGCACAATTGAAACAGATCGCGTGCATCTAGCATATGTGTAGCACAGGTTGTTTGTAAGCACTTGCAAAGCATCAGCAGTAAAACTGCTTTCATCCCAAAGCACATGATAATGAGCTGGACGGCTTGTACCCTATATTCCAGCATGACTGCAAAGATAAAAGTCAAATTCAGTTGGATGGCAGATCTTAGAGTCTACAACAGTGCCAGGCAATATATTGCCACTTCTGTCAACAGAACTCTTGTCATGATGGTTACTGGCAAAGAGCCTGGTGTGATGTCGCTTTTGAACCACCACAAATGTCACAGGAGGCTAATAGTTGGGTTCAAGCGATGCACAAGCCTTTCAGATAGCATCAAGCTCAAACAATAAAACTTGATAAAACTGCCCCTCGCTCACACCATCCCTGTAAAATATGATACGCTGTGGCTTCTTCCCTGTAGCCCTACGAGAAGATATAAGAAGTTCTTTGATCATTCCGCCAGATAATGTTCCTCTGACTGGATCTTGCCATTGTTTCAAAAGATCTTGAATGAGCTCCTGTCGATGTGCTTGGGCACAAACCAAACCAGCATACTTTGTAATTTCAGGCCACAGCAATTGGTGGAGTTGAATCCTCTCCAGGGTGTGGATTGTAACATCCTGAGCGCTGATGAGGGCGAGGAGTGATCCCCGGTGCGAAAGGGCATGGACAAGGAGCGGCTCCTGACAGGCTTTCAGTGTGGGGGTTACATGCATGGATGAATCGAATCGACACCCGAAAGAGAGGGATTCCAAAGACTGTGCAGGTGTGAGACTGCATAGTTTGGGATAGCTTATAAGAATTAATTGGTACTACCTATACTAACAAGATGCATCTTCTTTTCGGTAGCCCGGAACGGAAGAACTCCATAGTTAAGCGTGCGAGAGAAGAAAAAGCACACTTAAAAGTCTCGTGTTAGTATGTGGGGATAGTCATTGATTCTTGAAGCGGCCGGGTGTTACATGGATGAGTCACATCAGCTCCAAAAATAATTGTGGGCCTGTCACTAACAAGCGGGATGCGTCGTGAGAGCGCATCAACAAGCACAGTGTTCCTTCCTCCAACCTTCACATTAATTTTCAATGCAACATTTACAAGGTACTGCTTGCTCATTTTA
This sequence comes from Gastrolobium villosum, assembly GCA_032173675.1. Taxonomy (NCBI): domain Eukaryota; kingdom Viridiplantae; phylum Streptophyta; class Magnoliopsida; order Fabales; family Fabaceae; genus Gastrolobium; species Gastrolobium villosum. Next base: position 49,512 of record JAVKPL010012189.1, on the reverse strand, counting down.
AAGACGTGCTTAGTTAAACAACATTGGGAAACAAGCCCAAGATCTGTCTCACATATACATTTAAGGTCTCCATAAAGAGACCCATTATTATCAGGCAAAATAACAATGAGCAAATCAAGCTTCTTTGCCTGCAGTTTGCTCTTGGCATCATGATACCGAGTTTTCAAAACCTTTTCCACTTTTACAGGACGAGCACTAAGTGGGGGAACTACAGGCTCTGGATTAAATGCCATGCCAAATATATAACACATCTATGCAAGTTCATAGCGAAAACCCCGGGCAATGCTATCTTGAACATTCCTCGAAAAGTTTATGCAGAACCAGTTATTGACTGTTCCACCGTTAACCATTTTCTTGTTCATCATGTTCCTTTGACCAACATGAGGCAGGCAATCTTTTTCTCTACCCGTATCATGATATTTGAGCCAAGGAGCAGGTAGGAAGCGAGCTTCGACTTGAGCAAGCCTCTCGCTGCTTTTGATACCAAATTCTCTTGTATAAGGATCTTCATGGTAGGCATTATGATGTACAGTCTGCATAATATCACGCTCCTTCTCAACAGGACGCTGGCATATGACTTTTAGCAAATGCGTATGTTGGATTACAAAACTATATGTCTCGTAGAAGTATTCAACAACCGATTTCATTGTTCCCCTTTCGTCCACAGGGAACGTCAGCTCTCTTGTGGCCTGCGAAGTCAGGCAAGAAATACGATATTTTCTCCGCATGTTTCCGCGATGTGTTACTTCATCCTTAATCCCTCTAAGAGCTTTCTTGATCTTAACACGATCAGCATCCGAAAGTGGTCGACTCGACACATCCCTGTTCAAGAGTTACGTTACAAAGTCTATTACTGGCAATGGCTCGATAAAAGCAGTTGATGACATATCAATATTCAAAGATAGTCCCATCTGAGTAGGACAAATTCTCTGATAAAAGCCACGCCAGATTTCCAACCCCTCTCCCAATGGCTGCCTCCTTCCTAGATCGGGAGATTAAAATGACCTTCCTACTGGACAATATCTTGTGGTGGGGAGTTCACGGAGAACAATGTCAAGAACTTGAAGAGTTCTTGAGGTGTATCAGCTTGCCTCCCCTCCAAAAAGAGTCCTAAATGGTGAAGGTCCGCCCGTGCAGCGAATTTTATGACAACTTGGACTCTCTCTCCCTCCTCTGCCCTCCCGTTCCATCATCTTCATCAATGAGGGTGGTTTTAAACTCCTTCAACATAAAAGGAAGGGAACTAGCTGTACAGAGGCTCTTGCGCCCATCATAAACTGGAAGTCTCCTTCCAAGATGAAACTCTCGATACAGCCTCACTAACTGCTCCATAACAGCACGATTTACACCTCTTGAAGTAACTTCTGGAGTATTTGTTACATCATACTGATGCAAATCTTTATTGGGTAACTCAGCAAAGAAATGATTGGCCTTAACAAAACATTTGGTGCCATAACTACCCTTTCCAGGGCGAAGGGGAAACCTCATTGATTTACTTGAGGGAGGAGTAGGAGCAGGAGCAGCTTCAGAATGAATTGTCATATGCCCCATCTGTGATTCCAACTGGGACATTTCCGGTGGCTGGGAAGAAAAACTGGCCTCAGGTGATGTAGGCTGACAAGTCACCCCAGCATGACGTGGAACTGAGGTTGTTTGGTGCAGCTCGGGGACTGGTGGTCGGGATGGGCCACCATATGAAGGACCTATGCCTCGGCCACTGCCCACAGCACGGCCACTGCCACTGCCACGGCCACCCCCATATCCTCCTCGACCTCCTTGCTGAGGAGAAGGCCCTCCCCTCCCCCTACCTTGATAGTCAGGGGGGCACTATACTGCTGTTGGGGCATCCCACGACCACCACATCCCCCGCATCCTCCTTGGGGACCCCAACCTCTACCTCCTTCGGGTGCTGCCCCTCCTGTTGCAGCCGCCTGTTGCGGTGGTGGTGCAGTCCTTTCAGGAGGATGTTGACCCTCAGAGCTTTCACCCCCGCTAGGTCCTTCAGTTCTCCTCTTTCTGGCCATGATGAACACTGAAAAAGAAGATGGAAATGAAAATTGACTCCGATTCTAGGTGTAGGGAAGAACGAAGCAGAGCGCAGCGCAGCATATCGAAGAATGAAAACACACACTCACACACACACACACACAGAGCGAGAGAGAGGGTGTGAAGGTAGTAGGAAGAACACTGAGTTTCTCTCACTATAATTTAAGAGGTGAAGAGAGAGAGAGAACTGTAAAACCCCGGGCACTAGAATATCCCCTGCCTTCACCGAAACTTATACTCAATTGCAGAATCAGGGCTATCACTGATCTCACTTTTCCCTAACTGAAATGGCGTGTTGAAACAGTGCTGTTGAATGTGTGATCGATAAAAAAACATTATTTTTTAAACAGCATCAAACCACTATCACCCACGTTAACTCCATGCAACACCCCTTCTTTCAGAGTAATAATAGAGGCAGTAGACGACCCCCTTGCTTTGGTATTCAAGAAAGCATCATTCAACACTTTTCTTAGATCAACAAAGCCTTTTTTTTCATGTTGAACAACATTCAAAGCCTCTGTCATGAGCTCTCTGGCATATTCACCAGCATCAATTCCTTTCTTGGCCCAACCACCGACCCCATCAACCACACCCATGGTTTGTTGATCGTCACAGATGAAGCATGCAGCTTCTCCCCTTGGTTTATTTGGGTTGTCCTTTGGGTGGTAGAAGCTTCCTGCAACCATCTTCAACACCTTCAAATGTTTCTTTGGCTTTTCTTTATTACCAACATTTTTAGTACGAGAACGCTACTTGATAATCATCGTCGAAGGATTCAAAGAAAAGAAAAGATGGCGCAGAGACATAAAGAAAGAAGTGTGGCAACGTTGAATTCTAGTACAAGGGTTTGATTCGACTGAGAGAGATAGGCAAAAACATTCAAAGAAAAGACGGCGCAGAGACAGAAAGAAAGGAGTGTGGCAACGTTGAATCCTAATGACAGGGTATTAGGTTGTGTGTGGGTTTTATAAAAAGAGACATGTAATTTGTGTTATAACAAGGGTTTGATTGGAATAAGAGAGAGAAGAAAAAGCATCCAAAGAAAAAACATGTAACTGACTCAACGGCCATAATTTTCGCGCTTTACTTACAACAGCCATAATTTGTTTTTTTTTTGGTAATCAGCCATAATTGTTATTTATTATTAATGCGTTATGCTTACTCATCGGCCAAAATCTTTTAAGAGTTATTTATTTATTTTTATTTTTTTAAGTAGTTGTTTGAATTGAATTCAAAAAGTAAATTTTTTTTAGATATTATGGTAAATGTTACGCACAATGTTACGACCACATCTTAACCGCTGATTTTCGCCAATAAACGGTTATCATTTATTGCGAATTAATAATTAATTAATAAGTTTGATTTGAAAAATGATAACCGTTGATTGACGGAAATCAACGATTAAGATATGGTCGTGAAATTGTGCGTAACATTATTTATGTGTCACAATAACCTCTCCCTTAATAATCTTATATTCTAAGACAATCCCATTCTATGGCAACCCCACTGACATCACTTCCTCCTTCAATTTCAGATTTGCGTTCACAATACAAAAATTTAAAAACTTTCCTTTTTGGTAAATCTAGGAATAAAAAAATATAAAAGAAAATATAATTTTGAATCAAAATCGATGGATAAGATTTGTTATCAATTGTATTGGCAGACAGCTCATCTTAATTTGAATTTTGGAGTTCAAAATTTAAATTTCATTTTTAAAATCTAACAACTCATTTAATGTTCAACTACTTTCTCCATTGGAATTGCTAAACAATTAAAAAATATACAAGGCTTCTCATTGTTCTATGCGATTGCAAAAACACAGTCATTTTCTTACTCCTATTGTCTTCATTCATAATATCAAATTCAAATTTCTAAATTATTTTCAGCTTTGTGTTACCACCCACAGGAATTTGAAATATTTCCTCTATATTATAATAACTTTTCAAATTTTTATTTTAACTTTAAATTTAAAAACTCAATTAAGATCTCACTAACTCCTGCATTGGTATTTATCAGGCCTATTAAAATCTCACTAACTTTTAAAATTCGAAATTTAAACTTAATATAGGAGGAAAAAAAGTTCAGCATTAACTGGTGGCAAACATCTATACATTAATATCCACTACTTTTTCAAAATTTGATTTTTTTTTTTTTGGAAAGCAAAAATTCGAATTTTAAACATAATATAAGTGGCAAAATATTTCAACATTATTTAGTGGCACGATATCGATCTGAGTTAGGAAAATAAACAAATCTGGTTAGAGAGTTATAAAAATTACCAAATTCACGATTAATCTCAATTGAATTCGAATCCTTATTTCCAATTGAGGTTAATCGGATCATCAAATCTGATGATCATTCTTCACTCATAATCGCAATCGCGAACCTCAGATCGAATATCCACAATCGCACAATATCAATCTGAGTTAGGGTAAAGAAACAAATATGATTAGAGAATTATAAAAATTACCAAATTCACGATTAATCTCAATTGAATCAGAATCCTTATTTCCAATTGAGGTTTATCGGATCATCAAATCTAATGATCATTCTTCACCCATAATCGCAATTGCGAACCTCAGATCGAATATCCACAATCTCACGATATTGATCTGAGTTAGGGTAAAGAAACGAATCTGGTTAGATTGATCGCAGATCCTCTAGATAGATCCATGGAATCCCTTCCCCTTATGTTGATTAAAAGGGGTTTAACCTAGCATGGCTAGGATAAACACGATTACAAATTAAATTCCATAAAAGAAAAAGAAGAAGAAGAAGATGAAGAACGTGAAGAACGCGAAGACCGCGAAGACCACGAAGAATACTTCAGAGAAAATGCTTTGATCCACAATTCTGAAAATTACATCATCCAAAATGTTTCCCCTTCTTTCCTACATATGCCCCTAGGGTTCAAAAACCAATTTGTGTTGGGCTCAATTTAGAACGGCCCGACCCATTCGTCTAAAATGCAAAATAAAACAATAAAATAAAACTTAATTACAAGTCTAAAACTTCAGCAAAACATGTTCTTCTTGGCGTCAGAAATCGACCAGATTCCAGTCCGAATTGGACTTCGAGCTCTGCATAAGAATCGTAGCCCTCTGTGTTATCTGAAAAACACAATAAGAACGGAGTCAATCCGACAAATGTGGACCGAGATATGGCCAAAATACAAAAGTGACGTAAAGCTGAAAAATTCTGACAAAAATAAATTAAACCCAATAAAACACTAAAAAAATGTAAATTAACTCAAAACATCATTATTTCATTCAAATAAATCTTAAAAATACTAATCAAGAGTAACAAATAAGTGCAATAAAATATTTCGTGGCAAGTTACTATTTCGTGGCACCAAGGATTGTTTGTTCCCACTTCCACGCTACTTTGTTTTCATTTTAGTCTACCCGACCCCTCCCCACTCCAGATTTTAGAACTTTTTATAACAAAAAAGAGAGTAATTTCCTCCATTTTCTTTCAGTCGAAATCATTCAATAAAAATCGCATAAGATGAAAATATGTATAGATGTAAAATACAATCAATCTAGTTACCAATTATAACACCACCAGATATAAAAATCTAGATTAATCGCAAGCAGCATATACATACAGATGAAAAAACAGAGTTTAGTTACCAATGAGAAGGAAGTATATACATTAAAAACCTCATATTGTAATTTGAGACACTAAAACAGTGATATCATCTTTCTTTCCTCCCATATGATTATGTCCTTCCCTGTGAGAAGCATCTTGAAAGGGGGTTCGATAATATTTGGATCTGGAAAAGAAAAGAGCAGAATCTGCTATATACTTAGCCAAATCGTTGACTTCCAATATTCCCTCTGTGCTCATCAGAATTTCTTCGATATCATCAGCATACAAATTATCAAAGAGACCATCACTCCCTAGCACTAGAATATCCCCTGCCTTCACTGGAACCTTATACTCAATTGCAGAATCAGGGCTATCACTGATCTCACTTTTCCCCAACTGAAATGGCATGTTGAAACAGTGCTGTTGAATGCATGATCGATAAAAAAGCCTATTTTTTCTAAACAGCATCCAACCACTATCACCCACGTTAACTCCATGCAACACCCCTTCTTTCAGAGTAACAATAGAGGCAGTAGACGACCCCTTTGCTTTGGTATTAAAGAAAGCAACATTCAACACTTTTCTTAGATCAACAAAGCCTTTTGGTTCATGTTGAACAGCATTCACAGCCTCTGTCATGAGCTCTCTGGCATATTCACCAGCATCGATTCCTTTCTTGGCCCAACCACCGTCCCCATCAGCCACACCCATGGTTTGTTGATCGTTACAGATGAAGAATGCATCTTCTCCCATTGGTTTCTTTTGGTTATTCTTTGGGTGGTAGAAGCTTCCCACAACCATCTTCAACACCTTCAACCGTTTCTTTGGCTTTTCTTTATCACCAACGTATTTAGTACGGGAACGCTACTTGATAATCATCGTCGAAGGTTTCAAAGAAAAGCAAAGATGGCGCAGAGACATACAAAAAGAAGTGTGGCAACGTTGAATTCTAATGACAGGGTATTAGGTTGTGTGTGGGTTTGATAAAAAGATATATGTAATTTGTGTTATAAAAAGGGCTTGATTCGACTGAGAAAGAGAAGCAAAAACATTCAAAGAAAACACGGCGCAGAGACAGAAAGAAAGGAGTGTGGCAACGTTGAATCCTAATGACAGGGTATTAGGTTGTGTGTGGGTTTTATAGAAAGAGACATGTAATTTGTGTTATAACAAGGGTTTGATTTGAATAAGAGAGAGAAGCAAAAACATTCAAAGAGAAAACGTGAAACTGACTCAACGGCCATAATTTTCGCGCTTTACTTACAACATCCGTAATTATTTTTTTTGGTAATCAAAAATAATTGTTATTTATTATTAATACGTTATGCGTACTCATCGGCCAAAATCTTTTAAGAGTTATTTTTTTTAAATAGCTGTTTGAATTGAATTCGAAAAGTAAATTTTTTTTAGATATTATGGTTTAATCTTCTTATATTTTAAGACAAATCCATTCTTTCTCAACCCGCTGACATGTCACTTCCTCCTTCAATTTCAGATTTGCATTCACACTACGAAAATTTAAAAACTTTCCTTTTTGGTAAATCAGAGAATAAAAAAATATAAAAGAAAATATAATTTTGAATCAAAATCGATGGACAAGATTTCGCATTTCAAATCAATGGTACACATTTGTTATCAATTGTATTGGCAGACAGTTCATCTTAAATTGAATTTTGGAGTTCAAAATTTAAATTTCATTTTTAAAATCTAATCTGACAACTCATTTAATGTTCAGCTACTTTCTCCATTGGAATTGCTAAACATTTAAAAAATATACAAGGCTTTTCATTGTTCTATGCGATTGCAAAAACACAATCATTTTCTTGCTCCTATTGTCTTCATTCATAATATCAAATTCAAATTTCTAAATTATTTTCAGCTTTGTGTTCACACCCACGGGAATTTGAAATGTTTCCTCTATATTATAATAACTTTTCAAATTTTTATTTTAACTTTAAATTCAAAAACTCAATTAAGATCTCACTAACTCCTGCATTGGTATTTATCAGGCCTATTAAAATCTCACTAACTTTTAAAATTCAAAATTTAAACTTAATTTAGGAGGAAAAAAAGTTCAACATTAATTGATGGCAAACATCTATATATTAATATCCACTACTTTTTCAAAATTTAAAATTTTTTTTGGTAAGCCAAAATTCGAATTTTAAACATAATATAGGTGAGAAAAGATTTCAACATTATTTAGTGGCAGACAATTGTATTAATATATCATTATTTTCTACGTAGGAATGGGAATTATTGAGTATATTAATAATATTTATTGAAAAGTGTATATTATTTTAATACAAAAAATATGTTCAAGAAACCTCCTTTATTTCGTTGAAAAGTCCATTAATGTATATTGTAATTGTCTTGATTCATAATATCAAAATTCAAATTTCTAAATTTATAATTATTTTCAGCTTTGTGCTCACCCTCACAGGAATTTGAAATGTTTGCTATTTTAATAAATTTTCAAAATTTTATTTTAACCTTAAATTTAAAAACTCAAATAAGATCCCACTAACTTCTACATTGGTATTTGCCAGGCCTATTAAAATCCCACTAACTTATATTACCAAAAAAAAAAAAAAATCCCACTAACTTTTAATATTCAAAATCTAAACTTAATATAGGAGTAAAAAAAGTTTAGAATTAATTGGTGGCAAGCATCTATATTAATACCCCACTACTTTTTCAAAATTCGAATTTTAAACATAATATAAGTGGAAAAAGATTTCAACATTAATTAGTGGCAGACAATTGTATTAATATCTCATTATTTTCTACATAGAAATGGGAATTATTGAGTATATTAAAAATATTTTTTTGAAAAATATATATTATTTTAATACAAAAATATGTACAAAAAACCTCTTTTAGTTCGTTGAAAAGTTGTTCATTAATGTATGTTGATGGAATAAAATTAAAACAAATACCAATTCCCTAAATTTTCAACGTTTGAATTTATTGATGATTTTAATGGTCAGATAACGTATGCTAGAATTAAAGTTTACAATTAAATACAAGTGAATGCATTAGCATCTATTATCAATGGAGTTATACAATTGTGACACTCGGTACAAAAACAATACAAAACGATAAGAAATTCCCATACAAGTATTTTGTTAAGAAAAATATTTAACGTAAACGTTTTAAATTTATATGTATAACCAATCACAAAAATATAAAAATTATAAATTAAACAATAAAATTAATTTTTTAAATAATATTTATAATTAATTCGAAAGAATTTAACTTTTAAATTTTAATAAAAATAAAAAATGACATATATCATTTTGTAAAAAATAAATTATAAAAATATAATCACAACAAAAATGTAATTTAATATATAAGGAATAAATTAAACTTTTATTCTTTTGATGTAAAAGTGTAATTAACATAATTTTCTATATCGTGAGTATATAACTATAAGTTATTACCACTACCACTTTTTAGTGATGGAATTTAATTTGATTAATAATATTTATTATTATGTCTATTGAGTGAGAAAATATTTAATATTTAAAATTCAAACTTTTATATTTAAATTTTGAATTTGAAAGGTAAGAAAATAGTTCAGCATTTAATGTTTCTGCAGTGGAAAAAGAGATATATATATATATATATATATATATATATATATAATAAATTTAAATTTAATATAAAATTATAGATTAAACAATACAATATTTAAATTTATAAAAACACATTTATAGTCGATAAAAATTATATTAAATTTCAAATTTAAAAGAAAAAATAAGAAATGGCATAATTTATACTTTACAAAAAGAAATATTTTTTTTAATATACATGTATAACCAATTAAAATAATATACATGTATTTTTTTAAAAAATATTTAACATAAATTTTTTAAATATACATGTATAACCAATTACAAAAATATATAAAAATCATAAATTAAATAGAAAAAGTTTTATAAAAAAAATGCATAATTAATATTAAAAGTTTTAAATTTTAAATTTAAATAAAAAATGATTTCTGTCATTCTATAAAAAAATTATTAAAATTTAAGAACTATAAAAATGAAAATTTTAATTTAGTACATAAGAAAGAAATTAAACTTTCATTTTTTTCTTGCAAGATTGTAATTAACACAAATACTTGCAAAAAATAATTATTTATATAAAATGCTGACTGTTAGAGGGTGAGAACTGGTCTTGGCCCGGAGGGCCGGCCCGCCAATATATTCTTATAATTCAATTGAAATTTTATCTTTCTTCTTTTATAATTAAATTACTAAATCTGATTTCAATTTTTGTAAATACAAATTTGTGAAATTCCAAAGACTAACGACACTAATCCTTACAAAAAAAATTATTTATATAAAATGCTGACAATTAGAGGTGGAAAACTGGGCTCGGCACGAAGGGCCGGCCCGCTAATATATTTTTATAATTCAACTGAAATTTTATCCTTCTTCTTTTATAATTAAATTACTAAATCTAATTTCAATTTTTTGTAAATATAAATTTGTGAAACTCCAAAGACTAAAGGCACAAATCCTTGCAAAAAAATAATTATTTAGTATTATTTTATAAATCTGATTGTAGTAAATGAAAGTTCATTTATGAGATAAAATATAAAAACCTAGACGCAATTATAAAAATCTTTTTTTGTGGATAAATATAAAAACTTTTACATGTTGATAGTTAGAGGTGGCAAACTAGACTCGGTTCGGAGGGCCGACCCATAAACACATTTTTATAATTAAATTAAAATTCCATTCTTCTTCTTTTATAATTAAATTGCCAAATATGATTTTAATCCTTGCAAATAATAATTATTTATTATTATTTTTCAAATGTTATTGCAATAAATGAAAGTCTATCTCAAAGATTAGTGTAGTTGTTATGATTCTGTTTATATGCATTCGTTGCAATGTAAGCAAAAAATATGACTTATACATGCTTATTTGATTAAGTTGCATTCAAATCACGTTCAGACAACATTTTTTTTGTCCTTAAAAAAATTGAATCCAAATTTTTTTTTGCTGATACAATGACTTTTGGGTGTTAACATATTAGTGTTACTTATTTAATGATTTTTTGCCTTTTGTATCGTAGGCACTATGAACGAAAACCACACAAGAAATGACGTATTTAGTAAGTGTTGAACTTATCCTTCCAATGATTGCTACGAAATGACACTAAATGAATAGCGTTTTCATATTATAGGTAAAAGCTGATATTTTAAATCCATATTTGCTTGGTGTTATTGTTACCTTGATTTTGTTGATGAATGTTATAGTTAGCAATGATTTGTACGCATTTTTCTTTTTATATCCCTTTCTCATGTTAACATGGTGTATTATAACGTATTATGGTGTATTATGATGTAGTTGTATGCAAAATTAATTATCCCTCTGAATAGCAGATTTTTGTTTGTGGTTGATATTTGCAAAGTTCTGTGTCAATGCTGTAATTTTTTTCACCTGAAATATAGAACAAAATAACAACACAGTTTTTTGTAAGTATAAGGTTTGCAGTGTGATTAACCAACCACGGCAGATGACAAAAATTTTGATCTTTTTTCCCCGTGCATCGCACGGGTAATATACTAGTTTTATATATGACAATGACGGAATGAACACAAATGTATTATGAAAGTTTTAACCTACAACAACTTACCCTATCTTCTAGACCATCTCAAAAATATACATAAAAATTTGGAATTTTTTTTATTAATCTTCTTAACCATAAAATGGAATATAAGTTTGAACCTTTTGTTAGATTTAGTCTTGAGGCACATAGATCATATCCCTTTATCACTTATCTACATACTACTTCATATTGTTCTAAGCCAGCGCCAAATTAGATTTAAGTTCATCTAAAATAGCACTTTTTAGTCATCAACTTATTAACTTTTATGGATAAATATCCTATACGCTAGAGTAGTATTGAAGGGCATATTTCATACAAGCCCTTAAAATGAGACATTTTAGTGGAATATTAGCATTGTACTAACTTATTGTAAATAATAGAATTATTTTATTATTATTTTGTAATAGAATACTCTATCTGTGACACCCTCCCTTGTATGCATCCAAGAGAGTTGTCTGCTAAGCGGATTAAAGTCGGAATTCTAATAAGTAGTTCTGAAAGTTTTGTTTTAATTTTCATAAAAGTTTTTGTATTCAAATCTGGTCTAAAAATAACCAATGTGACATTTAGACAAAAATTACTTGAGTTGCTGAAATATTAATTTTTCTTGACAGACCCTTGCTGCCTTGTAAAAGTTATATCCAATCGAGTACAAAAATTTAGATAAAACTTCTTTGACACAAGAAACTAGAAACCTGGGGCTTCGCATACATATAAATTTTATTTCGTTCGGAGGTGTCTAGCTCCCGAAACTGAACTCGCAAAGTATAAGGCAATTCAGTGCAATGTTCCAAAATGACCTGACTTGCAAAAATCATGATAAATCGATCCTTCAGAATTTCTTTGTAAAATTTACATAATATGAAGCTAAACATCCGGGGCTCCGCGTGCATATAAATTATGTGTAAAACGCAGGTCTGTAGCCCCAGATACAGACCTCGTAAGGTGCTCGCTAAAGCAGTTTGGAAATCAGCATTTAAAACGCTTAAAAAATTGTTTTTCGCAAACGTACTCAAAATCTTTCCAAGGTCCAAACAGATTACAAAACCTTAAAAACAGAGACTTAAAACATGTTCAAAACAGTAGTTCAAGGTTCTCAAAATATTAAATCATATAGTCATCCAACAGACAAAATAGTAACAGCAGACAGTCCAAACAGCAGCAATTCACAGCAAATATCCATATAACCACGTCCTCATATGCTTTTTCGTCCTCCTACAATTTTATAAAAATTGCAGCCCCAAAGGGGTGAGAAAAATCCCAGTAGTGTGGTAACAAAACCAATAATGCAACTGTATTAAACTAGGCACAAAATTATAAACAGTCGCATCAACATTTCATTTTCCGGATAAATATTAACATATCATCATAGTGTGTATACAACGCCTTCATTACTCTTATAGCATCGTCGTGCGCATACTTACACAGTGGATATTCCATAATGGCTCCCTCAAAGGTGAATTCCAACTGTGGCCTATGCGGACGGAAGCCAAGTGTCCCATACCCTTGTACCGAAGGGATGCCTATATGATGCGTGCTCATACACATGGTCCTTTATATAACTATTCTTAGTTTCAAAGCTAACATGAATTATGTGCATGTATGTCATGCTATGCTTTCACACACCAAACAAAAGAAACAGATGCGGTATGATGTAATGTGCATGACTAAATTGTCATAACATATACTTCATGTACATTTGATACCATACTGCCACGCCATAATTTCTTTTCATAACAGAATTACCATCATAACATTTCCATAGGTAGAATACTTTCATAATAAATAACAGAATAATCATTAGGCACATGTGAGCAACAATTCACGACTTGATACACTAGTTAATAGTCACATTAGGTAATACCACCTAACACTTACCTCGCGTGCCACAAAATAATTTACCAAATAGCAGCAAAACATTCCACGGTCTTAGGAGTTTAGCGCAAATAAGCAACAATATCACGAGTCAGAATCATACGTCACATAATTCCTACATGCAACAGACGTTCTTAGCCCCTTTTTCTTTTAACTCTCAATCGGTTCTTAGGACTCCTTTCCTAGCAATTTCCTGACCTTAAACAACTATTATCAACTCAGGGCAGTGAACAAATCTATAGTTTCTCAATCTAAAACAGAATCAGTTTTAGCATGAAACACATTACGGATTTTTAATCAAAGTACCAATCAACTCCCTAAGTACGCTACACACATCAAGCTTTCCCATAAATTCCCAACAAAAACGGTGAACACCCATCATGTAGAATGGCTACTACCCAACATTAGGTTCCTAAGAGATTTATTTACATAATATTTCTAGAGCATAAACGAGACAACAAAAGACTTCCACATTCTGCCCATAACATAAAGCACATATGAATTTTATTAATTATTTCTAGTTCAAGGGAACCATCCAACGGGTAAAGGGATAAATCTTCTAGACATAACTTGCTAGGGGATTCCATGCATTAAACGGTCAAGGCTTCTAACAAAACAGAATGAAAATCAAGCTCTCTTAAAATGCTCTAGGACCGAACAGCAAAGACACAAGGGAATAAAAGTTACTTACGGTTCTTGGTCCACACCCAAGAGCTCAACTCTAGGGAAAATAACTATATAATCCACTAACAACACATGTATTAACATATAATTCGAACTCTAATCATGCATCCACATTCCCTATAGCACTTATATATTTTACTAATCACGTGGGATGTTACACTATTAGTATATTTGGACTTAGCCCATTAGGTCTTTTAGTCTCTTTAAATAGAGAACATTCTTGTACAAATATGATACAATTCAAATAATATAAAAATCTTCTTTTCTAGTTGGTATCAGAGCTCTCAATTTTGAGGGCTTTGTTTCCGCAAATCACCGCCTTTAAAAAAACCAAACCCTATTTGCCTCTCGCCGCCGTCGGAAAAAATTTCCGTGGACCATTTGCACCGAGAGGACCCCTTTTTAACTCCATTTTCTCAGATCTATCATTCTACGGAGGTTTCTTTTTCATCAAACGACCGAAACAGCTCAAAAAAAACTGTTCACGGTACTGTTCATCGATACTGTTCACGCGCATTGTTCACCAGTACTGTTCACGTGCACTGCTCACCGGTACTGTTCACTCGTATTGTTCATAAAAAAAAAAATTTATTTTTCTGATCAACTATGTTTGGTAAGATTACCCACCCTACATCTCTTCTTACATCTTGCACTGATTTCAAAAATTCATGGATTATGGATTCTGGTGCAACTGATCATACGACCTGTCTAGCTGATTCTTTTCTTTCATATCACCCTACTAGTGGTATCCATACTATAGCTATAGCTGATGGATCTCACAAATCAGTTATGGGTTCTGGTAACATTCAAATTCAACCTTCCTTATTTTTAAAGAATGTTCTTTATGTTCCTCAGCTCTCTACCAATCTTATCTGCACTTATAAGCTTATAACTGACAAGAATTATGCTATCACTTTTTTCCTACCCATTGTGTTATTCAGGATATCACCACGGGGAGAACGGTTGGAGTTGCTAAGGAGCAAGGTGGGATATAGTATCTCATTCCAGAGCATGCTACAAGGGATACCTGGAATCAATTATTGATGACTCATCACCCATCTACTTCATTCTCACGGATTTGGCTTCATCACAAACGCTTGGGCCCCCCGTCATTTGGCTTATTGAAGTCAACATTTCCTTCTTTGTTTAAGGATCAAGCAATTGACTCTTTCCATTGTGATGTTTGTGAGCTTGCGAAACACCACTGCGTGCCCTTTCCTTCAAGTTCAATAAAGAGCATTGAGCCTTTTACTCTTATCTATTCAGATGTTTGGGGCCCTTCTAAAGTACATAATATTTCAGGTGCTAGGTGGTTTGTTTCTTTTATTGATGATTGCACTCGGGTGACATAGATATTCTTGATGAAAGACAAGTCAAAAGTACCAGAATTGTTTATTCGATTTTATCAAATGATTGAGACACAGTTTGGTAAAAGTATTAAGAGATTAAGATCTGACAATGGTACGGAATATGTCAACCAGTGTCTGTCACAATTTGTTTCAGATAAGGGTCTGATTCATGAGCTCACGTGCGTTGATACCCCTCAACAGAATGGGGTTGCTGAAAGAAAAAAATCGACATTTGCAAAGTCTCCAGTCTCGTATCTTTGGATTTGTTGCCTTCGTCCATATCCATAAACAACATCAGAGTAAATTAGAGCCTAGACGCCTTAAGTGTGTCTTCCCTGGTTATGCTCCCAACAAGAAAGGATACAAATGTTACCACCCTCCAAGTCGTGAATTCTTTGTCTCTATGGACGTTAACCATGAATCTGAGTCTTACTTTCTACACCCTTAGCTTCTGGGGGAGAATAGTGTAGAAGCTTCATCCATTTTCTTCGAGTCTGAGTCTCCCTTTCTGTTACCTACATCTTCTACTCCAGTAGTTACGCTGCATGACAATGAGAAGGGAGACTTAATTGCTGAGGTTGAAAATTCATCTAATTCCTCTTGTGACATGCCTCATATTGATAGACAGAAATTACACAAAGCTGGGACACCTGAACTATTGTACCAAAGGAAGAAACAACCCATACTGCACCAACAGCAACTGCAATCGCCTGAACTGCTGGTAAGTACTGAACACACTACTTCTCTTATTCTTGAGCCTGATATTAATTCTGATGACTTACCCATTGCTATAAGAAAAAGGAAAATGTCTTGTACCCAACACCCTATTCTCATTTTGTCTCCTCTAAGAATCTTTCTATGCAGTATAGAAGTTTTACTACAGCACTTGACTCCATTTCAATCCCGAAATCAGTACATGAAACATTAAAAGATGATAATTGGGTTCAAGCCATGCATGAGGAGATGAATGCATTGGAGAAGAATAATACATGGGAAGTTGTTGGCAGGCCAAATGGAAAAAGGACAGTAAGGTGCAGATGGGTGTATACTCTGAAGTATAATTCTGATGGGACTCTTGAGAGGTATAAAGCTCGATTGGTAGCCAAAGGATACATACAGACCTATGGCGTTGATTACGGAGAAACATTTGCTCCAGTGGCCAAAATGAACACTGTAAGAGTTCTATTGTCCCTCGCTGCTCATTTTAGCTGGGATTTGAACCAATTTGATGTGAAAAATGCCTTTCTTAATGGTGAATTAGAAGAGGAGGTTTACATGGAGATTCCACCAGGATTTAACTCTACAAATGGAGATAATAAAGTTTGCAGGTTAAAAAAGGCGTTGTATGGTTTGAAGCAATCCCCGCGTGCTCGGTTTGGAAGAATTACCAAAGTCATGCTTTCATTGGGATACAAGCAAAGCCAAAGGGATCATACACTTTTCTTTAAACATTCTCAGGAAGGTCAGACCACTATCCTTCTAGTTTATGTTGATAACATTATTATAACAGGTGATGATATAGGTGAGAAATATGCTCTGAAAAAAGTCTGACTGCTGAATTTGAAGTTAAAGATCTTGGAAAAATGAGATATTTTCTTGGTATAGAAGTTGCTCATTCGAAGGAAGGGATATTTATTTGTCAAAGGAAGTATGTTCTTGACCTCCTTAAAGAAGCAGGAAAAATTATGTGTAAACTATAACACCTCGTACATTCAAATTTGAATTTATATGATATAATGTGGGTAAAAAGGGAAGGATTAGTGAAAATCCTAAAATTGGGGTCGAAATGTGTACCAAGGGCAAAATGGTAAATTGCCAAAAACGTAAACCGAGGCATGAAAAATGGAGTATGAGAGCTCAAATGATAAAAATAATGCCGGAAATGGATTCAGGACGAAAAATTGAGTGAATAGTCAAGTTTTGAAAATTTTGATGAATAGTGATTTTCCCGGTGTAAAAATACTGCGGTATAATTGTATCGATAAGAGTGAAATTTTTATGAGAATTTTGAGGAAATAAAAATATGTCATGAACCAGAAAAATATGTAGATTGTGAATTTGTGATTGGAATTAGGTGAGGAATTAAAGTTAAACCGCGTGTGGGACCCGCTCCCACCAAACCCACTTAGTTTCTCTCTCTTTTCCTCCCTCCCCACGCGACTTTCTTTTTCTCTCTCTCTTTCTTTCTTCTTCTCCCTCCCGTGAGCGCCTCCATGGAAGGCAAGGGCAAGAAACTTTCTTGCCCTTTTCCACACATTTGAGCCGCTAAATTGATAAAGTTCCAACACCAAAGTGGTATGTAGTGAGGTTGTGAGTATATTACCCTTCTTGAGAGAGTCATGAAAGTGAGTGTGTGATGAGATCTTTTCCCACCTATTTGGTGCGAATTTGAGGTGTTTGGGGGCTATTGGTGGTGTTTTGGCTTGGGAGGAGACTTGATTATCACTCCTAGGAACATTTGCAAGCTATTGGTGGTAAGAATTCTTGTTCCCCTTTGAGTTTCATGAAGATCACAAAATGGGTTTTTTGGGTTGAAGTTGTGTTCATGAATGTGATGTTTTGGGGCTTTTAATGGTGTTGCTCCTTTGGAATTAAATGTTTAGAATGATGAATAATGATGATTGAACCAATAAAATTTATGGTGATATATAATTTTATAACTTAGTGAAATTTGGTGGAAATTGATGAAATGGTATGTTGTGATCATGAATGTATAGGTTGAGTATTGGTTGGTATGAATAAATGGTAGGATTATATGATGAGAATAAGTGTTAAATTGAATTAAAAACCTGGGGGTACCATTATGTGAATTTCAAACCATGTTGGGTTGGAAGGAAATTGAAGTGTTAGTGAATAATTGTGAATTAGTGAGTAGTGAGGGGTAATGTGTTTGAAAGGGGTAAATTATTGGTTGTGTGCCATTGGTCCTAAGTGATTCTAATTGACGATGAATTGTGTAAGTAAATGGTTGTTTTGGAAATGGTTTTGATGATCATGTTGTTGAACATATAGGTTGCCTCTCACGGACGCTATGGAAGCGAATTAAGCTTAGAGCTTACGTATGGAGCATTGGCTTCGGAGTTGAGGTAAACCTTTGGAACTCAGGTTTAGTCCCTTGTGTGCTCCACCATGCCTAGTGGAAGGTTGTGGTTGGAATTTGTGTTGTTGAACATTGTATGAATATGTACGTTCATGCATTATTGCTTGATTGTGTGACATGTTTGGAGCATGTTGTGCGTAAATTGCTTGATCTCTTGCCAGTAGATGTGTGTTGGTTTGGACTTCCGCTGGATAATTCCGCTGGGGATTCCAGTCTGGTTTTGCCGTGGGACCGACTCTGGGAGCGGTACTAGGATGATCCAAACGTGGGACTTCCGCTAAATAGGGCTCATGAGGAGTTCCAGTTGGTTTTTGCCATGGGGTCGTCTCAGCCATGGGAGAGGCACCAGGAAGATTCCAGGAGTTATACGATGGGGTCCTTGAACGTAATCCAGCTGTGGATGTTCTTGGATTGTGCCCAGTTGTTGTGATATTGTATGTCATGCATTTCATACTTTGTTATATGTTGCACATTGAGTGAGCCATGGGGTGGAGTGATCCTCTAGTACCCTTAGTTTATTGAGATATATTTGTATATCTCACCTCGTGTTTGGGGACATCATTTCAGGTTAGGTTAAGCGTGGAGGAGTGGAGCATGAGGTGCATATGGAAGGCATCGCATGTTAGAGGATTCAGTTGGAGACATTTAGCATAGGATTTTATGTTTTGAATTGAGGCCATGAACTTGTGCATGTTGAAAATGCCATGCATTCGTAAATGTATAATTATACTTGATGTATATGTATGTTATGTGTGAGCATAGGATCTGTCCATAGCCACCTATGATTTATTGGAAGCATGTAAATGTAATGTAAATGGCTATAAGCCTAAATTATGAATCGATTATTATGCTAGTTAACAAAAGCATGTAATGGAACCTTTGTGATTGAAACATAATTAATATTATACCTGTAAATGGACTGTGACGGGTTGTAAGTGCCCCAAGGCATTATTGGTCCTTGTGTGTGCCATCCATGTGTGTGCCATCCATGTGATTTTATGTACCTATATGTGTTTAGGTTACATTGAACAAGATTGGGGATTTTTGTAAAAACCAAGGGAACTCTGGCAAATTTTCGGGAAATTGGCATGTTTTTAGTGAACTTTGGGAGAACGTATCTCCCTCCACTGTGGTCCAATAGGGTTGAGCCTTGCACCATTTTGAAGGTAGAGTTACCCTCTATGTTGTGTAAAAATTTGGGGTTAATTGGAGTTAAAAATGGGGCGGTAGAAGGTCGAGAACTCAGACCCTAGAGTGGCCCCTACACAAGTGCAGGGGGTTGAATGTAAAAAATTTGACAGTGGTGTGGCGCCAACTGGCGCCATGGTGCAGTGAAGAAAACACGAAAGTTGCAAAAATGGCAATGGGGTGGCGCTGGTTGGCGCCATAGTGGCGCCACCTGGCGCCAATGTGCAGGAAAATTACGTATTGTGTAATTTCGTTGTGCTGAGCCGTCTGTTCGGATTTGGTTCGGATAGATAGGAAACGTATAAAGTGGTGATTATTTTAAGGGGTTTATGGGAACCTTGTGAGTCTAATAATAAGTGAAAATAAATTATGTCAGTAGTTGAAATAAGTCTTCCGCGATGTGTCACTGTTACGGTCACAACTTTGAGTTATTATGCTTTTATGATTTTAAATGTTGTGTAATGAATGAAAAAAGTTTACCTGTATTTTATAAATGAACTGCTGTGATTGTAACTGCGCTTAATATCATAATTAATGATAACAACACCGGTGAACAACGGGCTGTTACATAAACCTTCCAGTACTCCGATTGAATAGAATCACAGACTAGGAAGTGAAAATGAGAGCTCTCCAGTTGACAAAGGACAATATCAACGAATAGCGGGCAGATTGATATATCTAGCTCATACTAGACCTGATCTAGCTTATGCAGTTATTACTGCTAGTCAATTTATGCATGATCCGAGGGAGAAACACTTGCAAGCTGTGGACAGGATTCTCCATTATCTGAAAGGCACACTAGGTAGAGGACTATTGTTCCAGAGAGGAGGAAACTAATCCTTAGAAGTTTATACAGACGCCGATTATGCTGGATCCGTGACTGACTGACGGTCTACTTCGGGCTATTGTATGTTTCTCTATGGAAATCATATAACATGGAGAAGTAAAAAGCAAAATGTGGTTGCTAGATCAAGTGAAGAAGCATAATTTCGAGCTATAAAGGTATCTGTGAGTTATTATGGCTGAAAATCATTTTAGATGATCTCAAGGTGAGATATGAAGGGTCTATAAAGTTACTTTATGATAACAAGTCAGCTATTTGTATAGCCCACAACCCAGTTCAACACAATGGAACCAAACATATTGAGATTGATCGCCACTTCATTAAAGAGAAATTAGACAATGGACTGATAACTACTCCATATATTCCTTCTGGTCATCAATTGGCTGATGTCTTAACCAAGGGTCTTCCTAATGATAGATTTCAGGAACTTACTACTAAGCTGGGAATGATAAATATCCATTCTTCAGCTTGAGGGGGAGTATTATAAATAATAGAACTATTTTATTATTATTTTGTAATAGAATACTCTATCAGTGTATTTTGGCTTAGCCCATTAGGTTTTTTAGTCTCTTTAAATAGAGAACACTCTTGTACAAATATGATACAATTCAAATAATATAAAAATCTTCTTTTCTAGTTAACTAAAATTCCAGCTAGAACCTATAAAGCATCTCAACTATGTCTCAAGGCATGGGTTGACAACTTGTGTTCTGTCTGAAACTGTTAGAAGGAAACTTGAGTCTCACAGATTCTTTAAAATGAAGG
Source organism: Gastrolobium villosum (assembly GCA_032173675.1). NCBI lineage: Eukaryota > Viridiplantae > Streptophyta > Magnoliopsida > Fabales > Fabaceae > Gastrolobium > Gastrolobium villosum. The sequence goes on along the minus strand of JAVKPL010012189.1, from coordinate 28,445 downwards.
CCGCAAAAGGGTATAAAATGAAGGCCGCAAAAGACCAGTAAGAGATAAAACTTGGTACTTGTTCCTTTGGGGCAGGCAGCAAAGTCACTTTTAATATCACCCTTCATTCCCTCTCAATAAATACTACATGCCAGCAAAGTCATTTCAACAACTTTCAAGTGTATATAAAAGAGTCGGAGCAAAGAGAATGGTCATTGCATATGGTCATGGTTTTGTCTTTTTGTATTTATATGCAATCCACACATGTATAGAGAATAAATTGAAGTCATAAGGTAATGGGAGTTCAACAAAAATCACAAAAGCAGTTATCTTGTTTTTAACTTAACACATTCAAGCAAAGTAGTATGTAATTTAGCAAACATCACAAGATTATATCTTTCAAATGCCCTATGAACACCCAATTAAAATATAACAGTAGCGCTTGGACTTGCTGGTCACCATCACAGCAATTTGTTAATCCTACCCATTATGTAAGCATTAACTTCATCTAAGGTGGCTTTATGTCCACTTCTGAAGTTCTAAAGCTCAGGTATAACAGATCTCCCACTTGGATTGGGAGTGGTCTTGGCACAGCTTGAACTATTATACTCATTCAATTCCTTCAAAGCTGTCACCACTGCCGTATATGCCTCCTCTCCCAAGTCCTTCTTTAAACTTGACAATTTTTGTTCATCTTCATCAATTACTTCCTATAAAAAGAGACATCAAATTGTAGAAACATTACATTAAATTATCTTGAGTTCATTTGAAGTTGTTATGATGTAGATGTTCATCAACCATAAATGTTGTCATTCAATTGTTTGCATTGAATCAAATTCAGTTGCCATATTACTATAAATTTCTGACATCCAATTGAATCAAATTCTTTTTTCACTTCAGATTACATATAATTGCATGATGATTATGTCTATATTCTTGTGACAAACTTTCAATGTTGGAGGTATATTGAATTTTATCCATAATTATCCATTCCTGAAAATAAAGGAGTCTAAGTCTGTAAGAATGGATATTTCAACAACATATTTGAACAAACCCATAGATGGATGAGAAGTTATAAATATATACCTGCTTCCCCCCTCAACATCAATAATCCTGAAAGGGTGCCAAGTTGAGTCCAGAATTTTGCTTTGCCACTTCGAGTGTAGTTTCGCAGACTCAAATACTGCTCTATGACAATCTTTATATCTATATTTACACACCTTTTGAAATGGTTTAACACTGATCTCCCCATGTTTCTTAACTCCAATAACAGTGGACCCTTTCAAGAGCTTTGGTCATTCCTGAATTGTAAAACAAAGGCCTATGATTGGTTATTGTGAGGAAGAAATCAATTGTCAGAGAAATCAGAACTAACAAGTAACAACTATATCTATAGTCAAATATGTTATTGAAGACAGTGGGTGATATTAAATCACTATAGCCTTGAACCCATGTATTGAACAGACATGTCTGGTGGCACCAGTGTCCACCCACCATTCCTTGGAATCTCCAATAAGATTGCACTCCATCACCACTGCTGCCAGATTCAATTCTTCAACCTGATCAGTAATATCAACCATATTGGCTTGAGTGCTCTTCTTCTTCTTATTGAACTTTTGTGGCTTCCTCTGATATTTATTTTGTTCCTTCTTACAATCCCTTGCACGGTGGCCAAGATTCCTATAATTGAAACAGTTGCCTTTGAACTTATTGCCCTTTCCTTGCTTAGCATTTCCATCTTCAGAATATTTCCTCTTCTTTGACTTTGATCCCTCTTCAACTACATTAGCCTTGGAGATCATAGGATTGTTGCCATTCCTCTTGTCAGACATCTTATTGTCTTCTTCTATTCTCAATCTGGTAACCAGATCTTCAAGTGACAATTCCTTGCGCTTATGCTTCAGATAATTCTTGAAGTCCCTCCAAGAGTTTGGTAATTTCTCTATGAAGGCAGCAACTTGGAAAGACTCACTAAGAGACATTCCTTCCGCATGAATTTCATGCATAATCACTTGAAGTTCCTCAACTTGACTCACAACAGATTTGGAGTCTTGCATCTTGAAGTCCAAGAATCTGCCAACTATGAATTTCTTCAAGGCAGCATCCTCAGTTTTATACTTCTTGTCCAGAATTTCCCAAATTTCCTTACTAGTCTTCAGGGTACAGTACACATTATACAATGAGTTGTCCAGAGCATTGAGAATATAGTTCCTGCAAAGGAAGTCAGAACACTTAAAAGCATCAATGGCAGCAACCTTTTCCTTGTCAGATTGTTCTCCCTCATTCAGTGTAGGAGTATCTTCCTTAAGGAAACGGTCCAGACTCAGAGTTGTCAAATAGAACAACATCTTCTGTTGCCAGTGTTTGAAATTTGTTCCATTCGGTTTTTCAGACTTATCAGCATGCATTGGAACAGAGGCATTAACATTGGCATTGCTTGTACTTACACTAGCCATTTCTGTTACACAAATAGAATCCGAAATTAATCACACAGATTAATTTTTCACACAGATTAATAGCACAGATTAATCACACAGTAATTAAAACAGAAACAGTATATATAACGAAAAATAGAATATACTGATCATAGGTTCAAAACACCGAATATTGTCAACCTAAACAACCCAAACACACAACCCACAAAATCTTTGGATGAGGATATCTCTCTCCACACTAAACCCTAATCGAGAATGAGTTATGATTTAGACAGAGGAGAAGATTTGAGGCGGTTTTGGCTTTGGAACGAATGCATTTCATTGAGAAATGAGAGAGTTATGATTTTTTGAAAAATCACAAGCTCTTATGCCATGGAGACGAGCTTCCATCGATGGGGAAGGAAAAATGATGGAGAAAGTGTAACACCCTATTCTAGAACTGGTTTGTTAACATTACGTACGACATTAAGCGCAGTTACAATCACAAGATTGAATTAAAATGCATATAAACTTTTTCCTTTTTATTGATAAACATTTTTGTTTAAAATCCATTCGTAATTAAAACTATTCCCATAATTTGATTATAACTTAAATTATAGGTAGACTTCCTATTGTAAGTCTTATTTAGACCATAAGTTGCTACCATAGTGTGCCAAGTAGTCCCACTTAGATCACCAAGCTTAAAACTCACTTTTATTGTTCTTAAACACTAAACACATATACTCTTTATTTATTCAAGAAATTCCTATACTACTTTTATGGTCTCCATTTTCCAATGTATTATAGGATTCTTCATTATCTACGTGTAGGTTCAAACCACGCTCAAATCGGAGCATCGTAGCTCAAGTTATGAAATTTTTAAGAAAATGGATGCTGAAATCCCCAAGACCCCACACTCATAGCGAGAATCTCACGCTCATAGCGTGAGAAGTTAGAGAGGTTGATGCTCATAGCGTGAGTCTCACGCTCATAGCGTCAAAACTACTGATGGTTGGCGCTCATAGCGTGAACTTGACGCTAAGAGCGCCGCAGTTCTGGAGCAAGCACCAAAACAGGGCAATTTAACCTCCTTTTGTATTTCATCCATAACTTTAGTTATACTACTCCTATTTACGCAATATTGGTCTCGTTGAAAATCTAAGAAAAAGATCCACAACATCCATTATTACACAAGGGTCCGAATCTATCATATAGGATATGAAATATGGATAACAAGATAGGATATCTTTATTTTTACATGGATTTTCAACCTACAAGTCTTCTTTCACCTAATTGACATCATATAATCCTTTATTCACATGATTTTTAGTTCTTTCAAGGTACACATACATCAAAAGAAACATCCATACGCTTTCATCATTTATATATACAATAATCCCAACATTACGTCATCTCTACATGTCTTAATTACAGAATCATGAGACTTAGTTACATAACACTATGATCAAATTCTTGGCTCCCAACAGCAAAAGAGATACCACAGGGGATGAGCATAGGCTAAGTCTATCTAATTAAAACATAACATGCATACAACAATTGGCTTTCAATTAACAATCCTATACATATAAACTACAAAATGGCATGCTTAATTCCAATGATGCAAGATCTTCATGTATCAACTACTGCAAATATGGCCACTTGCCATCAGAGACTCCTGCAGCATCTTTACCTGAAAGGGGGGTCCCCACAACACGAGGTGAGATATACGAATATAACACAGTAAACCAGGGGTCCTTGGAGCATCTCTCCACCCCACAGTTCAATCTCAGTGTAATAGCAATAACAATAAATAATGCAGTAAATACATATCCATGCAATGTGTAACAAACATCTCCAGGAGACATCTCTCGAGCTCTCATGCTGTCCTAAGGATAATCAGATGCAAATAGTCCTACTGGCCAGCTAAACTACCAAGTATTAATTATGCATCGTCATGCAACATACCAACATAGGGAAACACCATCCTATGTATAATAACCTCACTACTAGTTGTGGATTTAATATTGTAGAATAATTAGAAGTAAAAGAAATAAAGTCACTTTTGGTGGAAAAGGAGTTAAAATGACAGTTAAGAGGTAAAAATACAGGTAAATAAAGTTATCCAAAAAGTCAAAGTAAAATTAGAAATATGACTAGAAAAATATTCTAGTCTATTGGGTGAAGTTTGATAATGAATGGAGGTACGTGGATAGATAAACTTATATCCGCCAGTAAAATAAACCGACTTAAGTGACGAAGGGAGTCACTATTCACCCTTTTAAATTGCGCCTTCCATGGGCATCAATAACGAAGAGACAGAGGAAAGAAAATGAAAATGGAGGTTTTGAATAAAAATCTTCCTAAATTCATAACTTGAGCTAGAGATCTCCAAATCACTCCGTTCCAAAGCCAAACTTGTGAGAAATTTCGAGAGGAATCCATTGGTACCAGTATTTCTGGGTGGGTTTCACTGTAGAGAGATATTCCCCCTCTAAGATTTCGGATTTCATGGATAATGGAGATTTTGATGGAGATTGAAGCCATGGAAGCTTGAAGTAAGCCTTCCCCTTCGTTCTAGGTAAATTTATGTTGAGAAATCCTGGTTTTCTTTGAGTTTTGAGGAAGATTGAATTTAAGTTTCCATTTTGAAATTTTGGTTTGATTGAGCATGTTAGAGCTTGATTGAGGCTTGGCTCATGTTGAGAAAAGTGTTCAGATGAAGATTTTAACGGTGAAAATGTATTTGGAAAATTAAAGATACCGTATTTTTGAATAGTGTCGTATACGTGAATAGTGCTGTATAGATGAACAATAACATATGTATTTATTTATGATGGATACTAATGGAAAATGTATTCCTTGGTTATAGTGTGAGACCAAGTGGACTTGTGAAGCAAAAACATGCACATTAAGAAAGGCTCTTGATTACTTGAGATTGAGGTAAGTATCAAACAATGGTTTTATGTGACATTTATATGAAATGCATATATGTTTAATTGTGATGAATTCACCATGAATAGGTGTGTTGGTCAATTGTTAAGCATTTTGTTAGCTTGTGGACCTTTGACTTGGAAGAGGCTAGAGAAGAGTTATTCCAGGTAAGCTTTCGGTCCTTGGGGTTAATCCCCCGTTTGTTCCACCAGACTCCGAGGGAGGGTGGTAGTTTGATATGGTATGTGAAAATGATATTATATGTTGCATATATATGTATGTATGTTTGTGTGCCACACAAGACGGTGTTTCCTTGTGTGTGAGGCATAAGACGGTGTTTCCTTATGCATAGTATGAGACGACGTTTCCTCATACGGTATGTTGCAAGACGGTGTTTCCTTGCGTAATGCATACTTGTTATATTCTCTGGCCAGTAGGATTACATTATTGCACACTGCATTGTCATACATATTCTGGTGCATGCATGGATATTTTATATATTATGATTATACCAGAAGTGAGCTTAAGGGTGGAGGAGCCCTCCAAGGGTCCCTAGCTTACTGAGGTACTTATATTATCTCACCTCGCGTTATGGGGATTACCATTTCAGGTACAGGAGCCGATGGTGCTGAGGCATAGAGTGGCAAGAAGCCAGACGAGAGATATTACCTGACCTGGTAGTCAGGATTGGGTTGATATGCTGATGAGTATTTGGCATGAATTTATTTTGGATACATATCTATACGCCATGTCATTATTTTGAGAGCATAGGAGATGTCTATGCCATGTTGATAATTATGTTTGTATATGTCTAGGTTACTTATTTGATTACATTTCTTTTGGTTGGTTGATGTAATCATGTAAGTAACTCTATGGATATTATTTTGAGATCTGTTGAGATTCTGAGATAGCCTATGGCATGGATGGCTGGGTAATATATTTTATATCTAGAATATATCACACTATCAATTAGGTTGTAATTATCTTGGTGGGGATTATCCCCAGTGGTCCAAAATACAAAGGAAATGCTGTCCGTTTTATTTTGGCCATTGGAGTGAAAAGGTTTGCAATACATAAGGGAAAAGAAATAATTTATTCAGTTAGCTTCCGCATTAATTAAGTGGAGCATGCTGCGCTTACTATCATATGAATGTTAATTAACCGGCTGCAGATAGGGCGTTACACTATGTCACACCAAATGCATACACATACGTATAACAAAGCATTAAACTATTTCATTGCATTTATATACACTATCAACAACCACTACCCATTCAGGGCTTGGTGGAACAATGAAGGGATTTACACCCAAGGTCCGAAGGTTTACCTCAAAGTGTCAGTTCACCTTTTGTTCTTCACCTACAAGTTTTGCCACCAATTACAATGATCAACCTCACAAACAACCACCTACACAAGGTGTAATGCAATCAAAGTATATTGCATCCAGGAGTATCTCATAATCATCAACCAACTATCCAATTCATACCACAACAAAAGTATGAACTTACCTATTCCTATGAGCTAATCAAGCTCCATAGCTCCCTCCAATGGTTGGTCACTCAAGGTTGGCCCAATTGCCTCAATCCTAGACATCACATGGACACAATCAATATCCAACCAAACCAAACCATTGATTACTAGTGCAAGAAAACCCATAATCAAGTATATAATCTTGCAATTTTCAAAGTATAATCAATTGACTATCTAAGCTCACTTTCACCGATTATATGTCATTCCTAGCATTTTTCACAACATACACTAAGCCTCATTCCTCCATGAACATAGCCAATCTACTCAAATTATCATAAAACCCTAAAACACTATTCACCATAACCTAAACTCATGAAAACAAGATTCAAGGAGTGGAAACTCACCACAAAAGGGTTGCACAACCAAGGAGTGTGGATCCCCTAAGCTCTCTGTTGGCAATTCGGCAAGTGTACCGATCGCACAAGTAATAAAGTAGTAAGTATAGATCGTCTCCACAGGGATTGTAAAACAATTACCATGATAACCAGTCCTCTTAAGTTGGAAAAATCGATTGGTTGTTGACAAATAATTGTAATTTAAATTAAATGACAAGAAAAGTAAAAGACTTGTGTTTGTATTTTTGTTAAAAAGGAATAAAATAGGAAAGACAATGAGTGTTTTGTAAAAAGATATGAGGAAACACTGCAGCCAGGGTACATTCACCAAATGATCCTACTTTTTACTCTGGATTGATTCACAATATTCGTTGAAATTAATAACTCAGACAAATTATCATCTTAAAAATAATTAGTTAAATCCCAATCCCTTAGTAATTTAACCCTTTAATTCAATTGGAATCCTAATCCCTTAGTAATCCCGAATGAAATTAAGCATTACGGAGATAAATCCAACGACTGCGATTTATACAAGTCTATCCCTAGAACATGCAAAGATCGTCATCTTTACCTCCTTTCAGAATCAGAACCCCAACATTCCTATTGCGAGCCCTAGTCCCCAAATTATCATCTCCTATTAGGTTGATCAGATCTAACAGAAATAATAACAATACGCACAAGATAAAGATAAACTATATTAAAATCAACACACAGAGTAATTCAATCCTTCGTATCAAATGTTTACAAATGGATCATGACCCTGACTACAGTAAATAAATCTAGCCAATCAACATCATGATCACAGATCTGAGATTCAACATAAAATAAAAGAGAAAGAAAAATACAAGAACGGGATGACGAACGACGAACACGAAGAACTCCTCTCCTCCCAAGCCGGATCTGCCTCCAGAATTTTTGTGTGTCTTCCTTTCAAGGTTGAGTCTCTATTTATAAGAGACTTTGACCTAATTCTCCCAATTTCAAATTTCAATTGTTCGCGCCTCCCACGTTGGCAGCGTGGTTCCCGCGTTGTGGGCGTGGGAGCCTCTGCAATTTTTCCTTCCCCCGCGCTGCAAGCGCGGGGGCTTCTGTCCAATTTGTGTCTTTCTCGCTACAAGCGCCATTCCCACGCTTGTAGCGTGGGCTTTCAGTTTTGCTTTGTCCCTTTTATCTTCAATTTGTGCATTTTTCCAGTGAAATCAACACAAAATTAGTATAACACCTTATATTCAGATATTTGACAAATTTAACAGTTATTTTGCCTTTCTTGCATCAGATTGAGTCACATTCTTCCTCTTTTTGTCTTAAAATTCCTCATATGCTAATCGCATATCACTCTCCTTGAAGGAAATGTCTTCAAACACGTCCAAAAGTCATGTGGGTCGAGTTTTGGGAGGAAGAGATCTCCAACCACAATGCTTCCCACTCAAAACCAAGCTAGGATCATGAAAGAGGAGAAGATCTGGAGTGGTTTAGGCTTTGAAATCACTCAAAATGGTTGAGGATTGAAGGATCTATGGCTTTCTCTCTGTCCCTTTCTCTCTTGCTCTTCACTCTCTCCCTTTCTCTTTTCTCCTGGTGGCTCGATAGGTTGGGAAGAAGAAATGGGGTCCTATAGTTGCTTTGTTCACTTAACTTATGTTAAGTGACTTTAAGCGAGTATTAGCTCATCTATCTATTCAACTTCATTCACCACCAAACTTTACCCAAAGGTCTGGAATATTTTTCAATAAATATTTTCACTTTCATTTTTATATTTTGGGTACTTTTGTCTACACTCATAATCTTCACTGAGTACATTTTTTACCTCAAAAGGACCCTAATTCACTTAATTAGGCCTTATACTTAATTTTACTCACTAATACATGCTTACTTTTTTTTTGGTGAAATAAAAAACATGCTTACTTATTTAGTTACATGTAATTTACAAATTAATCATGTTGGGCTATTATAGAAAGAGAGAGTTATCTATACTTAAGTGAGGCTGTTTGACCCACTGGGTATAAACTTACCTATCCTGCTCACTAAACTCTCATTTCAACTTTGTACACTAGTCCAGAATATTCTTGTGGTAATATTTATAATTTTACTTTTCACTTTACAGTAACTTTATTTACGCGCATTTTTACCTCTTAACTGTCATTTTAATTCGTTTTTCATCAAATGTGACTTTATTTTTTTCTTCTACTTTCCTTATAATTATTCTTCAATAACATGATTAAGATTATTAATTCATAATTAAATCCACAACTACAAGTGAGAGTTATTATATCCGGCACTTGAAATTAGTCTCATAGCTAGTTCAAAGAGCCTAAACTTGAGAAAATACTAGGAAAACCAACTCATTTCAAAGAAATAATTAGGGTTGAGTTAACTTGAAAAAAAAAATTAGAAAGAAAACTACTAACCTACCTTAAAACTAATAATAACAAACAGAATAATAATACAAGAAAGTCTACTATCGCCCACATGACAAAATTCACAACTCACTTTCCAAAATGATTTTTAACTTAAATTTTACTTGGCCTAACTTTCCAAAACTAACCATTTAGCTCAAAAAAGAAAAACCAACCTTTTACCTCAAGGGAAAAACAATTGCAAACCTAATAAAAGTTAAACTGGGACTCGCATATAGACCCTAAATGTAATGCCCGACCGCTTCAAGAATCAACGACAATCCCCACATACTAACACGAGACTTTTCAGTGTGCTTTTTCCTCACTCGCACACTTCCTGGGAAAACTTCCCAGGAGGTCACCCATCCTAGAATTGCTCCAAGTCAAGCACGCTTAACTATGGAGTTCTTCCATTCCGGGCTACCGAAAAGCAGATGCGTCTTGTTAGTATAGGTAGTACTAATTAATTCTTATAAGCTATCCCAAACTGTGCAGTCTAACACCTGCACAGTGTTTGGGATCCCTGTCTTTCGGGTGTCAATTCGATTCATTCATGCATGTAACCCCACACTGGAAGCCTGTCAGGAGCCGCTCCTTGTCTGTGCCTCTTCGCACCGGCGATCACTCCCCGCCCTCGTCAGTGCTCGGGATGTTAAATGACCACCAGCTTCCGCCTGGTTCGTCCTCGAACCACACCGTACTGGATAAGAGGCCCTGCTCTGATACCACTTGTAACGCCCGACCGCTTCAAGAATCAACGACTATCCCCACATACTAATATGTGCTTGGTGTTTAATGCTTTATAGTTGTTTTGGTACTCTGGATGATTATTGCATTTGTGATCACTTAGTGTGACCCTGATCAACTCATTTCTTTGTGTAACATGTGTAGTGTCATGACGATGAACCGGAATAACGCTGAGGCATCAAATGCAAATGCTCAGCCAGATCCTATTTTGGCTGCTTTGGTTAGGCCCCGAGGTGGTCGTGGGGCAACAGGTGGGCAGCCGGACCCTATGGCTGAAACCCTGGCAGCTGTACAAAAGGAGTTGGAGGTTAGTCATCGAGCTAAAGAAAACTTACTTAAGACAAATGAAGACACACGGAATGTTATGGTCGCAATGATGAATGAATTGAGGACGTTGAGGGGTGCTAGACCCAAGAACCGACAATCCTCTCCTCCTCCTCACACTGCCACGCCTACTCCACCTGCTCTCAACGAAGAGGATGGGACGGGTAACAATGAGGGTGAAGCCAGTCACCACTCTGGTAGTCATAGCCATCACACTGAGGTGCGTCAAACACATGCAGAGCATGTCAATGAACATGAAGCCGAAGAAAGGAGATTGACGGCTTTCAAAAAACACAAACCTCCTTCTTTTAATGGAGGCTATGACCCAATGGTGGCAGCAAAATGGCTCCAAGCTATGGAGAAGATCTTCAGGGTGATGAGATGCCCTGATGCATTGAAATTGGTCTACTCCGTGTATATGTTGGAAGAGGAAGGTGAAGATTGGTGGACTAATACAGTGCAACCTTTAGAAGCTGAAGGACGGGAAATCACCTGGCGATTGTTTGAGACGTTATTCTTAGACAACTACTTTCCTAGGGAGGCTAGGGAAAGGAAGCAGAATGAATACAATGATCTGAAGCAAGGTTCGATGTCCATTGACCAGTATTTTGCCAAGTTCAACGAATTGGTGAAATATGCTAATTATGAGAGAGCTTTACCCACTTCAGCTGAAATGACCTCCAAGTTTCAGTGGGGTCTGAATGAGAAGATGTCTCGGAAGACGTCAAACTATGATATCCGAGAGTTTAGTAGATTCGTGAATCAATGCCGAAAGGTAGAAGAGGTATATGGTGTGTCCAGTACCAAGAACCCTTTTGAGGCCCAAGCACCTAATGCCAATAAAGCAACGGGCTTAGGTTATTGGAGGAACAAGAAGATGAAAGGTAAGAAGCTGAGTGTGAAAAACCCAGCCAACATATTCAAGAAGCGTGGAACTCAAAAGAATTTTGTTGATAGAGGACCTCCTCCCAAGTGTAAAGGATGCGGAAGGAGCATAGAGGTCCATGTGCTTCCAGTGAGATTATTTGATATAAATATGGAAGGCCAGGTCACTACTCTAGACAGTGCCCTCAGAATGCAGTGAGGACTATGGCAGTTCAAGCTGCGGCTGTTCCTGTTTCGGCTGTTCCACCTATGATAGAGTCACAGACGGTTGATAGAGTATACACCATGGACCGTCAGCAATCAGAGAAGGCTCCAAACCTTGTGAAAGGTATAATTTATATTGATAATATGGATATCGAAGTCTTGTTTGACTCAGGAGCTACACACTCCTGTATGCCTGATTTTATGGTCGTTGGGCTAAATTTGCAAATGTACGACATTTCTCCTCCAATGAAAATGGTGACTGCTACTGGAGAGAAATGTTATACATCAGTTTTATGCAAGGATGTTGAATTTAAATATGAAGGCCGAGATTATGTGCTGGATTTTATTTGTTGCCTATGATCATTCTTCAAGTTATCTTGGGAATGGATTGGTTATCGAAGAATTGTGCTATGATAGACTACTGTGGAAAAAGAATTTTGCTTTCTACTGATGGTTCTGCTACTAGTTCTTCCCCATATCTATCTGTGTTGCGGGTTAGAAAGGCTTTGAGGGCCGAGGCATTGGGATATGTCTTTGTGGGGGGGTTTAGTGCGTGGAAGTCATGAGGAGATCGACAATATTCCCGTGGTGAAAGAGTTTGTGGATGTGTTTCCGGATGAGATTCCCTAACTTCCACTTCATAGAGAGATTGAGTTCACCATTGATTTGTTGCCTGGTGTGGGGCCTATTTCTCTGGCTCCATATCGGATGTCACCACCGGAATTAGCCGAGTTAAAGAAGCATATTGAGGAGCTTTCGGCTAAGCAGTTTATCAGGATAAGTGTGTCCTCATGGGGAGCACCAGTTATTTTTGTCAAGAAGAAGGATGGTAGCATGAGATTATGCACTGATTACCGTCAGTAGAACAAGGTTACTATTAAGAACAAGTATCCTCTCCCTCGCATAGATGATTTGCTTGATCAGTTGAGGGGTGCTTGTATCTTTTCGAAAATTGATTTGAGTTCAGGTTATCATCAGATCCGAATTAAGTAGGAAGATATTCCGAAGACTGCTTTCCAATCTAGATATGGACATTATGAGTATCAGGTAATTCCATTTGGACTCACTAATGCTCCGGCGGTGTTTATGGATTATATGAATCGCATTTTCAAGCCTTTTCTGGATCAATTCGTGATTGTGTTTATTGATGATATCCTAATATATTCCAAGAGTAAGGAAGAGCATGCGGATCACTTAAGAACAGTGTTGCAAATTCTTAGAGAGAAACAGTTGTATGCAAAGCCTTCTAAATGTGAATTTTGGCTTTCTCAAGTGCAATTCCTGGGTCACTTCATTTATGCTGATGGAGTGAAGGTTGATCCTAGCAAGATAGAAGCAGTTATTGATTGGGAGAGACCCAAGACTGTAATGGAAGTAAGGAGTTTTCTGGGTTGGCTGGTTATTACCGGAGATTTATTAAAGGATTTTCTGCAATGGTTTTGCCATTAACCCGTTTGACCTGAAAGGATATTCCGTTTGTTTGGACGCAGGAATGTGAAGAATGTTTTCAGAATCTTAAGGAAAAATTGACAACAGCTCAGGTGTTAGTACTTCCTGATACGGTAGGTGAATTTGAGTTATGCAGTGATGCTTCTAAAAAGGGATTGGGATGTGTGCTAATGCAAGATAGGAGAGTGGTAGCGTATGCTTCGAGGCAACCGAAACCGCATGAAGAAAAATATCCGACCCACGACTTAGAGCTTGCTACAATCGTTTTTGGATTAAAACAGTGGAGACACTTCTTGTATGGAATGAAATTTGTCATATTTAGTGACCACAAGAGCTTAAAGTACTTATTCGATCAAAAAGAGTTGAATATGAGACAACGACGGTGGACTGAGTTCTTAAGGGATTATGATTTCGAACTGAAATATCATCCCGGCAAGGCTAATGTTGTAGCGGATGCATTGAGCCGAAAGTCACTGAGCATGGCAAATATGATGATGAGAGATTTTGATGTGATTGAAAGGTTCAGAGATATGAAATTGTCTGAAGTCTTTCCAGGCAGAATTTGTGACATCAAGATTACAAGAATCGAAAATGAAATGATGACCATAATTAAAGAACCTCAAATGCAAAATAAAAGTGCTAAACGACTGAAAGGTCAGAGTGGTGTATCCTCCAATGATGAGGGTATACTATTATATCAGGGTCGTATTGTTGTACCTAGACAGTTGATGGAGGAAGTAATGACAGAGGCCCATAGGGGTCAATTCATTGTCCATCCAGGAGCTACAAAGATGTATCAGGACCTAAAGATTAATCTCTGGTGGCCTGGTATGAATAAAGACATTGTTGAATTTGTCTCCAAGTGTCTCGTATGTTAGAAGGTCAAAATTGAGCATCAAAAGCCTTCTGGTGTGTTGCAACCACTGGATGTTCCTGAATGGAAATGGGAGAGTATCTCCATGGATTTTGTAGTGGGTTTGCCGTGAACACAGGCTAGTTATGATTCTATATGGGTAATCGTGGATAGATTGACAAAGTCCGCACACTTTTTACCAGTTCGGGTATATTTCTCTCCTGAGAGATTGGCTAGGCTCTATGTGAAGGAGATTGTGAGGCTTCATGGGGTGCCTGAGAGCATTGTTAGTGATCGGGACCCGAAGTTCACTTCTCGCTTCTGGGGAGCGTTGCAGGAGGCTCTTGGCACTCAGTTGAGACTAAGCACTGCCTATCATCCACAGACGGATGGTCAGACTGAGAGGACCATTCAGACGTTGGAGGATATGTTGAGGGCTTGCACTTTGGAGTAGGGTACTGCATGGGATCGATATCTCCCACTGGTTGAGTTCTCATATAATAATAGCTTTCATGCTAATCTGGGTATGGCTCCTTACGAGGCCTTGTATGGTCGCAGGTGTAGGACGCCTACTTGCTGGGCAGAGGTTGGAGACACAGAGTAGTTTGGATTGGATTTTATTCAGGAGACTACTATGCATATTAAAATGATTAGGGATCTTCTGAAAAAGGCTCAAGATCGCCAAAAGATTTACTATGATCTCAAGCATCGGCCTCTAGAGTTTGAGGAGGGAGATCATGTATTCTTAAAGTTGTCACCAGTTACGGGTGTCGGACGGGCTCTTGGAGTGAGGAAGCTGTGTCCGAGATTTATTGGACCGTACCAGATTCTACGTAGGGTAGGACCGGTTGCCTACCAGCTTGCCTTACCTCCTCAACTATCCAATGTGCATGATGTATTCCATGTTTCTCAGCTAAGAAAGTATGTAGCTGATCTTCTCATGTGGTTCAACCTGATGACGTTGAGATTCGGGGAAATTTGAAAACTCCCGTTGGGCCACTGAAAATACTGCAGCGAGATGAGAAGAGGCTGAGAAATAAATCCATTCCTATGGTGAAGGTCCAATGGGAAGGGAGGACACCTGAAGAGTCCACTTGGGAGCGGGAAGAGGAACTTCTCCAGCAATATCCTGAGTTTAGGGACAGGTATGTTCTTGATTTTCCAGACAAAATCGCTAAAAGGTGGGGTGACTATAATAGCCCAACATGATTAATTAGTAAATTACATGTTATTAAATAATTAAGCATGTATTAATGAGTAAAATTAAGTATAAGGCCTAATTAAGTGAATTGAGGTCACTTTTGAAGTAAAAAGTGTACTCAGTGAAAATTAAGGGGTATAAATGGGTGAAGGCAAAAGTACCCAAAATATAAAAATGAAAGTGAAAATATTCCTAGAAAAATACTCCTGACCTTTGGGTAAAGTTTGGTGGTGAATGGAGGTGAATAGATAGATGAGCTCATACCCGGTGGAGAAAACTTAACTAAGTTAAGTTTAAAATGAACCAAATAAAGTTCATTTCTTCTTCCTCCCTCAGACGAACCCTCGTGAGAAGAAAAGGAAAGGTGAAGACATTTTTGGAGAGAAATCCTAGCTATTCCATTTCTCCACCAATCTTTGTGAAACAAAAGCCTAGATCACTCATAATCTTGCTCTCATCCATAATCCTAGCTTGGTTTGTTGTGGGGAGCTTTGTGGTGTGAGATTTTTCCTCTGAAAAATTCGCCCCCTTTGAAGGTTGAAGGGATTTGGGAGCATTTCACTTCTTGGAAGCTTGAGGAATCATCACTCCTTGATTATGCAACCATTGGTGGTAAGATTTTACTCCTTGAACTCTATTTTCATGGAGATTGTATGTTGAGGAAGATGATGAATAGTGTTTTTAGGGTTTTATGATAATGTGAGTAGATTGGCTATGTTCAAGGAAGAATGAGGCTTAGTGCATGTTGTGAAAAATGCTAGGAATGACATTTAATCGGTGAAAATGAGTTTAGATAGCCACATAATTTTGTTTTGAAAATTACAAGATTATGGACTAGATTATGGGTTGGCTTATTTTTGTAATCAATGGTTTGGTTTGGTTGATTATTGATTGTATCCATGTGATGATTAGGATTGGGGCAATTGAATCACCCTTGAGGGACCAACCATTGGAGCAAGCTATGGAGCTAGATTAGCCCTATTGGAGAGTAAGTCCATGCCAAATTGTGGTGTGGAGTTGTTGTTTTGTTGATGAATACATGGTAATTCATTTAATTGTGTTGATTGATTTTGTGACACCTTGGTATAGGTGGGTTTGGCAAATTGTAGCTTGAATTCGAAGTTAACCAATTGTAGAATTTATTTGTGAAGAACAAGGTTGAACTGAAGCTTGAGGTAAGCCTTCGGACCTTGGGTGTAATTCCCTTTATTGTTATACCAAACCCTGAGTGGGTAGTGGTTGTGATAGTGTATATAAATGCAATGAAATAGTTTAATGCCTTGTTATACGCATGTGTATGCATTAAGTGTGACATAGGATGGTGTTTCCCTATGTTGGTATGTTGCATGACGATGTGTAAATCATACTTGGTATTTTAGCTGGCAGTAGGACTATTTGCATCTGAGTATCCTTAGGACAGCTCGATAGCTCGTGGGATCTCTCCTGGAGATGTTGTTTACACATTGCATGGATATGTATTTATTGCATTATTATTGTTATTGCTATTACACTATTTTTGAACTATAGGGTGGAGAGATGCTCCAAGGACCCTTGCTTTACTGGATATATTCGTATATCTCACCCCGTGTTGTTGGGGACTGATGGTCCTCAAAAGTTGAGGTCCATTAGGTACATATGATTCCATCAAGTCCAAGTTTTAATTCTGAATTACTCTCCTTAACCTCCTTCTTTCATGAGGAGCAATTGTTTTAAGAAGCAGACCAGAGCAATACGTGAAATAGGAATTAGAGTAGGCTTGGAGCAAATTAACATTATCTTTTTCACATATGATTATTGGGTTAATTTGTTTTGATCAGGAAACCTAAGACCTAGCAAGAGGAGCTGCGCATTTAGGAAGAAAGAGAGGTGCTGCGCAAATAAAGGGTGCATAAAAGCCTGCTACAGTACAGAAGCAAGAAAAGGAAGCAATCAGCAGCCTCCACGTCAGCATCAGCAGAGAAGGTGGAGGTGTCTCCCTGCTACAGTACAGAAGCAAGAAAAGGAAGCAATCAGGAGCCGCCACATCAGCTATAGCAGAAATAGTGGGCATGTCTCCCTGATCCCAGAATTCTTGCGCACAAAGAGAAACCAAAAGCAAGGGGGACCACTACCATCAAGTGCTGTGTTGGCAAGGAGCAAGGCTACGATTGGAGAATATTCCTATGAAGAGCTGAGTTGGCAAGGATCAGAGCTATCATTGGAGAGGATTTAGAGAAAGCATAGCCCTTGATGAAGGGAACAGTGAGGATTAAATGAAGGGGCCTATAAAAGGAACATAGCAAACAACCAAAAAGGGACAGACATTCTAGGATTGTTTTTATTATTCCTTTTGTTTTTTGATGTGCCTCTGGCAGGTGTGATTTTTCTGTGATAAAATTGACAAGAATTGAGTCATAAGAGAGCAAATTAAATACATATTGGCTAATTATATTGATTCTTTGAATGTCAATAATATTCACCTTTTAATTGTATTTTTACAGGAAAATTATAGCACACTATGAGTTCCAAGCATGACGCGGGTTGCAAGCACATCAATCCCTAGCAACAAAGTTTGGCGCCCACCTGGCGCTGATCAGCGCAATATAACAGATAACTTTGGCGCTAGCTAGCGCCTAAACTTTCTTTAATTAGGTAAGGGTTCCATAGAAGTAATCCCTTTTGCCTTAGGATAACTTTGTAAGGAACACATATTTTATGAATGAAATCTGAGTTGCTCTTTGGTTAAATTTATTGATTCTGTGAAACCCCTTGGGCTGCAACCTCATCCCGGGACCACTCGGTCGATGAAACACTGACAGGGGCGTGTGGAGCAGTCTCAAGATCTTGGGGTAGTTTAGCCTGAAGAAAGGAGGGAGAAACACCCGGAATGAGGAGCACTGCCATGTGAATCCATGCTCTTTTGAGAAGGCAGCATGGTTTCCCTGTGTGTAACTCTAAGACCTCTGGAATAAGTAGGGAGCAAGGCATTGCTCTCTTCTTAACCTAAGGCAAAGTAAAGGAAGGAGCAGATTCCACTTATAAAATATGCTACCAAGAAGGGTTAACCAAAGGGATGAAAATATGGGGCCCGTGAATACCTACTTAACTTTCTTAAAAATCAACCCTACTTCAATCTTTTGTTGCAACTCTTTCCGCAACATTTTACTAGTGATTACATTACTGATTTTACTCTCAACTAACTGATTACTCTTGAACTACTTCAAATTGATGCTTTTACATTCGATGATCATACGAAGTTATCACTGCTCTCATCTGGGTTCAGAACAGTTAACATTGTTTAACTAGCTGACTAGAGATTGCTCTTCGTGAGGCTTGGTCGAGAATAGTTGCTTTTCTGTATTTTATTTTTACAAGTTAAGTTTCCTTGAACGTTTCTTACTTCACAATTGCTCCCTGAGGACGATAAATCTGGGACTAAAACACCCTATATTGCTTGACACGTACGCTTGCGTATAATCGAAAAGGGTTGCTCTCAGTCAAAGTAAATTGCTCCTGTTGGCAAATCTGACTGTTGCTCTGTGCTCTTGCTCCTATAGTTTTAAATTATTCCTGATCAGCTCGCGGTTCGACCAAGCAGGGACCCCCTTTCAGGTAAAGATGCTGCAGGAGCCACCAGTGGCAAGTGGCCATATTTGGTTTAGTAGGGATACATGTTATTTTGTAGTTCACATGTATAGGATTTAAATTTGAAAGTCAATTGCTATATGTATGTATATTATAACACCTCGTAATTTTAAATTAAGTATTTAAAATGTTAAATGAGTGATTAAGTGAAGAATTAGTGAAAATCCTAAAGATTAGGCCAAAATACAAAGAAAGGGCAAAACGGTAATTAGCCAATACACAACCCTAGGAAGATAAAAATTGAGTAGAAGGTCTCAGATGGTAAAAATAACCATGGAAATGGATTCATAATGAAAAATTGCTTGGATAGGCAAGTTTCAGAAAAATCAGTGAATAGTGTTTTTCGCGGATAAAAATACCGAGGTACGATTGCACCGTAAAACGTGCCAGTGGAGTTTTGAGCTCTAGGTTTCAAATATGAGTTATAAATGGTTTATAGAGTTAGGAAATATGATTTCTGGAAATATTTGATGGAATTATGTCAGTTTGGGAAAGCGTGTCAACGGCGCGCGTAATAGCTTAAAACAGTGTTTTCTCCGAATGACCGGAAAACTCCGGATTGATCTGACTAAGTATAATTAAAGGACAATGGTCAATGTTAAAAATTAGAATTTCTAAATAAGTTTTGGGTTTATTAACGTTTAGTGAAATCGGAGAGAAATTCGGATGAGTTTTAAATCGCGTGGGACCCACACCACTTATCCACCTAACCCGAACACTATTCATTATCATCCTCACTCACTTTCTCTCTCTTGAAGACCGAGCATGCAGCCCCTCCCTTAGCCATTTTTGGTTTCAACTTCCTTCCTTGATAAATCAACCATTTCTCAACCAAATTAAGCGATTCTTGTGTTGAAATTTGTTGGAAACAACCTTCCAAACACATTGGTACCACTCTTGAGCCTTGAAATCGTGTGTGTGAGGAGATCTTGGCCAATTTCAGTTGCGGTTTTGGTGAGGAAAGTTGACTTCTTGGAGCTTTTAAATGCTCCAATGGTGGAGTATGCTTAGGAGGAGTCTTGTACCTACCATTTGGATGAGTGTTCTTTCATTTTAATTGGTTGAATGTGGTGATTTGAATTTGAGGCATAAACTTTGCATGTATGATGTGTGATGTTAGAGAGCTCAATTGGAAAACGTGTTTTAGAGGATAATGTCTTAGAATGATGCATTAAAGCTAGAAATGCAATAAAAATTATTGAGGAAAAATGTTGATTTTTAACTTAGTGAAAATTTGAGGTGCCAAGACTTTGAATTTTGAAAATATGTTAGGAGTGTATTGGTGAGTTGTTGTATGATTGTATGATGATATAATAGGATGATATGAGGTGTTGAGTGGTTAAAATTGATGGAAATTCCTTGGATGTGAATTAGTGTGCAAATCGGCCTTTAGGCAAAAGAGGTGAAATGATGTTGTGTAAATTGCTTGGATAATGTTTCATGCTTTAATGGTAATTAGATGGGTTGTGTTGTAATTCTAAAGTGGAAGAAGCAATGAAAAATAATGAGTGGTGTCATTTGGCATAAAAGAGCCTAGAGTGAATGATTTAGTAAACGATGCGTAAAAGACGTAAAACGGAGAAACGACGATTGGACTAGCATTTTCTCAACCTATGGAAGTGTAATAAAATGAGAAAGAAAAATTTAGAAAAATAAATCCCTAAATAACACTAATATGGCCGAAACTCCAAGGGAGGAAAGGGAGTGATTTTGACGTTTTCCGCGTTTTGATAGAATGGACGTGTATTGATGGTGGTACATGATTGTGTAGGTTGCCGTACGTCGTCTTGAATCCCGAACAGTGAATCGGTGAATTGCCCTTGGTCCTGGACCAAGTGGATTGAGGTAAGAAATTGGATCAATACATGTTTAATTGTAAATTATCATATATTGTTTGAATTTTAAGTGATTGGGAATGTCCTCTGTGTAGGCATTCTGTTGTGTACCAAGTTGAGGAATAAGCTGCTGCGGAGCTAAGCGGAATAATATATAAGGTAACCTCTTGGTACTGGGGCTTGTTCCCCTTTTGTGTTCCACCACACCCGTTGAGGGTGATGGTCGGAAGTGTGTATGAGTAGTGTAGAATAGCATAAGCATGCATGTTGCATTTATGAGGGTACTTATGTACCAGATCACTGGCCAGTAGATAGTTAGCCTTCGGGCAAGTTACGGACTTCCACTAGATAGGTCTCCGAGAGGGAGTTCCAGTTGACCCAGGGTCGTGGTGTGTAATCCGGATAAGAGCACACTAGGAAGTCTCGGGTGTATGCGGATGGGAGGGGTACCTTGGTTATGGTTCTAGGAACACACCTTGGATTGATACCCGTAGGTTTATGTGCCGAGGATGTTGTGTGATATGGTAGCTACCAGCCCGCTTCGTCGTAGTTTGTATTCTTATATTCCCCTTTTTCTCTAAATCCCTTGCTTTATCCCGTTTTAAAGTAATGTTGCTTTACAGTATTTATATGCATCGAAGTGAACCATTGGGCGAAGTTTTCTCCAGAACCTCTGGGTTACTGAGATATATTCGTATATCTCACCCTGTCTCGGGGACTTTATTTCAGGAGATAGCAGTGACACAGGAGTGGCGGGCAAGAGGCCCATAGGATGAGTCATGGAGCATCATCATAGTAGTTTATATTTTTAAGTTCATGTTAAAGTTGTAAATCAAAGTATGAGTTTGTAAGTTTAATTTAAAATTTGAAGTTGTAAGTTGTAACCTGCAAGTTAAATGTTGTAATTATACAAAGGATGCATGATGTATTATGATGGTAGGGCTTTAGTCCTATTTTAAGTTTATGATTATTAGTATGATAAAAATATGCATGAAATTGAAGTTGGTGATTGAAACCATTTAAGGATTTAAAGTAAGTTATATTGTAATAAATATGAACTGTCTTGGGTTGTAAGAGCCCCAAGGCATTGCTGGTCCTTGTGTGTGCCACCCAATGATTTATAATGAGTATTACGTACATTGAGGTCACATAACTACTAGTGCAATTTGGGGATTTTTGCAAAAACAAAGGAAACTCTGGCGAATTTTCAGTAGAATTGGCAAATTTTAGGTGAATTTCGGGAGAGCATATCTCCCTCCATAGAGGTCCGATAGGGATGTGCCACACGCCATTTTGAAGCTTGTGATGTTCCCTACATTGTATCAAAATCTTGAAATTTTTGGAGAAGCACGCAGCCCTATACAGGCCAGGGAAGTTGCTGCCCTGTTTGGCCCTGTACTTGGGGGCAGTTTTGGAAAATTTATTCCCGTTTCGTTTCTTTGTCAAATTAAGTGTATGATATATCAAATCGAATATTGAGGTGTCTAGTTCATGGCATAAAATTTGAGAGAAAATAGATGAATGGTTTAGGTGCAGAAATTCAAGGAGTGTAGGACGTTTGGAGTTGTTTTGGGGTCTGTTGGCAATTTTGCTTGTCCAACTTCAAACGGCGATAACCGGAGCAAACGAGCTCGGAACCAAGCATGTGATAGCTTTCTGGAAAGGAAATTCAGTAATGAAAAAAGATAGCAAGGTATGAGGGATTGCATTTTTACTGTGCGTCTGCAGTAATTTAGAGACCGAACCCTGTTCGGATGTGTAGAAAACACAAAAGTGTGAAATTCGCTAAGTGGGTTTATGGGAACCCCTTAGTGTCTTATTATAACTAAATTTAACTATTAATACAGTATAGATAAGTATTCCGCAAGAGTTTACAGTTACGGTCACAGCTTTCAATTATTACGCTTTTTATGTTTTCAACCGCTCGCGTAATAATCGGAAAAAGTTTATTCGCATTTTTATAAATGAATTGTTGTGATTGTAACTGCGCTTAATATCATAATGAATGTTAACAATACCGATGTACAACGGGCTGTTACATTTTATGGTATCAGAGCAGTTTTGTTTGGGAACTATGATAATATATATAGATGTGTTAGGTGCTGCACATTTGTATGTAGATTCTTATCGATTACTATATATGTGATTCCTTAGTGTGGGTCTGATCAGCCCATTCCTTTGTGTTACATGTGTGGTCATCGTAAGAAGCCTGCGTAGTAACCTTGGAGCACCGAATGTGAGTCTTTAGCCTGATGTTGTGGCTGCAATGTTAACTGCTCCATGGACAAGAGACGACAGTAAGTAAAGTATGAATATTAGAAGGCTTAATAAAAACAGACTTAAATATTTGTCTGACTCTTGATGAAAGTTAAAAGAAGATTGTGTTATAAGTAAAAGTGTAAACAAATCTATGATATGTACAGTATGAGCATAGACGAACTTTGTAGTACTATGAATAATAAACATATAATTGAGATTGGTGAAATTCCAAGTATTTGTGTAGTATAGTAAGACAATTATGTACAAGTGGACTTGGTGAATAGACTTCATCAAGGTGAGAGGTTTAGAACCTGAGGAATTATTGAGAAATGAGAACAGATATGCGTATGTATGAGTTAAATACGTTATATTTGATTAGCAGTTATGAGACCAGGACATGTGGTGTACACTTGAATGAATTGGGATGGTTCAAGCAGAGAAACAAATAGAATATTTGATGATTAATCCTATGGGATTTGACCACTTGAAAGTATGATGCTGGTAGATTGGTGATGTGAGAGATATTGAAATATGGGATTGAATTCCATAAGGAGTTAGTGTTGAGTAAACATGAGTGAGATGAAGCGATTACGCAGTATGTGTAGAAGGAAAAGTTGAGAAAATCTCCATGGATGACATAAGATATATGTACCATGAAGGCACTATTGCAGTTAATGGATGTCGACTCAAATTGGCAGACATGTCAGTGATAAATGAATATGATGGTTGAGATGTACAGTCATGTGTAAGACAATAATGAGAATTGTAAAGAAATTATGATCTTATGGTATATATATAAGTACTACTAACAGCAGTGCGCTTGTGAAAACATTGGTATGTGATATGGATTGATAGACGAGAGTAGAGGTATTTTCAAGGTAATGAATATTCTACAACCACCAAGGGTGGAGGTGATCAGGAAAAATTGATGGGTTGCTATATAGTATTGAGTATATGTTATATGAGCCGTAGCAGGAAATGGACTAAAACAGTGGCATAAGTTTGTGGGTTATGGTTGTATAACAATAAGGTGAGATGGTATGATTAGAGAATGAGCAAAGGTATAACCTAATGTGAAATCATGTGGTTAGTGTGTGAGCTAAGTTGCAATGAAGTGAGAAATTATGTGGTTAGCGAAAGAATTGATGTATAGATTGTGCATAGAGTATGAAATTATGTGTTTAGCAAAAGAGCTAAAGTGTAATGTCAAAATGAAGATGATAAGATTAGTTAATAAGTGGAGGTATAATGGTCAGTGCAAGGACTGGCGTGTAAATGTCAGTGCAATGACTGACGAGTGGCTTTCAGTGCAAGGACTGGGATAGGATTTTAGTGCAAAAACTAATGTAAAATTTTCAGTGTAAGGACTGAGGTAGAATTTCGATTCGGTGACTAATGTGAATTTTAGTGCAAGGATTGAGGTGAAGTTAGTTTTCTGTTATTGGACAGATATGATTAGAAGATCCCTATGTGATGAGAAATATGATACTTATCTTAAGAGATGTGAGAGGTGTACAGAACTTTAAGAAAAGTGTAGGATTTATGGAGTATAAATTATATTATGAATTATGCCAGATGAGTAGTTAAAGTAAAATAGTAAATAATCTTTGAGAAGAATAATCAAGGAAGAAACAGTGTGTCATACCTATATGTGATATGATTAATATACTACTACTATGATTATGGGGGCAGCCAATGTGGTAATACAAAAATAGCTTTGTCGTTATACACGGGTATGATACAGACACCAAATGGACTGGTTCTATATGTAATCTGGTGTGTACTGGGTACACGTTGGCGGTTATATACAGATGTATTATGAATATAAATTCCTTTGTGCACTGGGTGCAAGTTGTAAGACGTGATAGTATGGGTATCTCCGTGCGGATTATGTTCCCGGAGACTATTATGAGCTTGTAAGAGTAATAAGAGACGAGCAAGTGTTCCTCATTGGTGAAACTGTTAGTGTAGTAGAGATATGTAATGAAAATGCACAGAGAAGAAACATATGGGGGATGCTCCTTGAATAGGGACAGCTAGCGGTAAGATATTATTATGGCATGGATCATATGGGAGGATTCTCTGATCGGTGGGTCATTACATCTGGGGCCCTTAGGACAGCAAGAGCTCGAGGGGTTAAACCTGTGAATGTTGTTACCCACTGTATTGAGAGAGTTTTTCCATATGATTAACGCAAAAATGTGAGGTCAGATATTTGTAAATGGCCATTCGTATGTCAGATTTGAATATAAAAGGTGAGGCATAGTGTGTAAGAATTTTGAAGTGTGATAGTGAAGCACTATTGTGTGTGTAGAGTAAGTCTGGTGAAATAATTTTCGACTATAAGTGAGGAAGTAAGTTAGTTGGAATCCTCACCTTATATAAGACAAAAGAGATAATAACGCGATTTAATGTTGACAGATTGAGTAAGTGTCCTCTAGGAAGGCTAGTGATGATCAATAGTTCAGGTTAAAATGGTGACTTATTAGCCTTAATAAAAGGTAAATTGTAATAGAGTCAAGTACAAACGTGTAATAATAGATGGAAACTAGAGTTGTAATTGATTACCAAAAAGTGAATAGCTTGGTTTTACTGGTAAAGTAGATTGAGGAGTGTTATATATAATCGCATATGCCACTTATGGTGGAAAGTATGTGGAAAATGTACAATGTTGATGTTGTTTTGGCTAGGTAATAATGACGCATGGACGAGTGTTTGTGGTAACTTTGAATATTCCGAGAGACTGATATACCAACTGGTGGTGAATTGTAGAAGTAGTGGCAATGATGGAATTAATTTTAAGTGACTTGATAATTAAGTGTCAAGGATTCCTAGCGGATAGGACTTGTATATGAGAGATATGACATTTTGAATAGTCCATCAGTTAATAGTGAAGTGGGTAGAAAATTGATTCATTCCAAAGTGTTTGGTGGAAGTTAGTAAAGCTGTAAGGTAATAGCGTTTCGAGTTTGACATCCAGGATTAAGTGACGATGATTACGAGAAAGTGGTATAAATGAGTGGAACATATGGTTAAGTTGCAACATCGGAGTGGAATGAAAGTTGAAAATAGTCAGTGGGTGAAAATATTAAGCATGAGTCCTCGATATGGAGGTCATTGATGAGTGTTATGTTTAGACTGTGAGAGGTATGAGCATAGAATTGAGCTGACTGAGTTGATAAAGTTGAGATGGTTCAGTTAATGAAGAGAGTAACAGTGAGTGTAAATTATGAATATGATTAGTAGATGGAAAAATTCAGGAGTGTGTTGTGGTTAAAGAACCTTAAAAGGTTAATCGGAAATATAAACTATTGTGAGGATTGTTAGTTTCGTATCACAAAGAGAAAGATATAGTTATGAGTACCTAAGAAGAGGTGAAGACACGTGACAAGGAAAAATAAAGTATATGAGCATAGAATTTAATGTGAGTCGGAACTGTAGGAAATGAGAAAGTGCCCTTGAAACTAGAAAGTATGTGCTTGGGTGAAAGCCAAGAAAGCAATGAAATGATAAGAGTAGTAACAGTAATGGAGAGGACTAGTAGATTTGAGTATGGTTGAAACAGTGAGAACAACGAAAAGAGTTAAGTACTAAAGAAAGTGTGAATTGGAAATACTCCAGGAATAACTAGTGGAGGTACATGAGAACGGTTAGAGCCTAGTATGGAGACAACCAGAGATTTTGGGAACGACCTTTGATCAGAAAGTTAGATAAAGATGAGAATGAGATGAAGTGAGACAGACAAATTGTAATGTGGTCATATATTACCTATAAATTGGTGAAAGTGTAACCGTAAGCCATGAAGAGCTTAAAGTATTGCGAACTGAAGATCGTGGCACCATAAGTGACAAGTTGTAAAATGAGTATACTATGAACTACAGTTAACGAAAAAGCAACAGTGGTTTAAGGAAACAGTGAAAATATAATGAATTAAGGGGCCAGATCCCTAAAATTATCAATTTTGTGAAGGATTAAGTAATGATGGATACAACAGAAACGAGGTTATACGTGTGACGAATGTAAAATTTTAAAGATGCACGCCTAAGTAGGCTTGTCGAGAGTGGAAAGATGAGATTCCCCGGTTACACCCCGGGTTACGGGATCGTTAAGATGTTAATTTTGCGGAAAAAATTCTAAAAGGTGGGGTGAATATAACACCTCACAATTTTAAATTAAGTATTTAAAATGTTAAAATGAGTGATTAAGTGAAGAATTAGTGAAAATCCTAAAGATTAGGCCAAAATACAAAGAAAGGGCAAAACGGTAATTAACCCTAGGAAGATAAAAATTGAGTAGAAGGTCTCAGATGGTAAAAATAACCATGGAAATGGATTCAGAATGAAAAATTGAGTGGATAGGAATGTTTCAGAAAAATCAGTGAATAGTATTTTTCGCGGGTAAAAATACTGCGGTACGATTGCACCGTAAAACATTCCAGTGGAGTTTTGAGCTCTAGGTTTCAAATATGAGTTATAAATGGTTTATAGAGTTAGCAAATATGATTTCTGGAAATATTTGATGGAATTAAGTCAGTTTAGGAAAGCGTGCCAACGGCGCGCGTAATAGCTTAAAACAGAGTTTTCTCCGAATGATCGGAAAACTCCGGATTCATCTGACTAAGTATAATTAAAGGACAATGGTCAATGTTAAAAATTAGAGTTTCTAAATAAGTTTTGGATTTATTAACGTTTAGTGAAATCGGAGAGAAATTCGGATGAGTTTTAAATCGCGTGGGACCCACACCACTTAAGCCCACTTATCCACCTAAGCCTAACACTATTCATTATCATCCTCACTCACTTTCTCTCTCTTGAAAACCGACCATGCAGCCCCTCCCTTAGCCATTTTTGGTTTCAACTTCCTTCCTTGATAAATCAACCATTTCTCAACCAAACCAAGCGATTCTTGTGTTGAAATTTGTTGGAAACAACCTTCCAAACACATTGGTACCATTCTTGAGCCTTGAAATCGTGTGTTAGGACATCTTGGCCAATTTCAGTTACGGTTTTGGTGAGGAAAGTTGAGTTCTTGGAGCTTTTAAATGCTCCAATGGTGGAGTATGCTTAGGAGGAGTCTTGTACCTACCATTTGGGTGAGTGTTCTTTCATTTTAATTGGTTGAATGTGGTGATTTGAATTTGAGGCATAAACTTTGCATGTATGATTGTGATGTTAGAGAGCTCAATTGGAAAATGTGTTTTAGAGGATAATGTCTTAGAATGATGCATTAAAGCTAGAAATGCAATAAAAGTTATTGAGGAAAAATGTTGATTTTTAACTTAGTGAAAACTTGAGGTGCCAAGACTTTGAATTTTGAAAATGTGTTAGGAGTGTATTGGTGAGTTGTTGTATGATTGTATGATGATATAATAGGTGATATGAGGTGTGCAATGGTTAAAATTGATGGAAATTCCTTGGATGTGAATTAGTGTGCAAATCGGCCTTTAGGCAAAAGAGGTGAGATGATGTTGTGTAAATTG
>JAVKPL010012188.1:0-56543 GCA_032173675.1 Gastrolobium villosum | reverse complement strand
CTTGATGCCACTGTTTTGTATAAAAGTGCCACTGTTTTGAGGATGCATATGCCACTGTTTCGGTTGGACAAGCTCACCATTTTGATGCCACTGTTTCTGCACACAATACTCACTGTTTCTGCACTGTTTATGCATAAAATGCTCACTGTTTTAGTCCATTATGTGCCATTGTTTCTGCATAAAATGCTCACTGTTTTAATGCCACATATGTCACTGTTTTGCACCAAAAACACTCACTGTTTTAGTACTTAATGAGCCACTGTTTCTGCATAAAATAACCACCATCTTGATGTCCAAACACTACCCTTTATGCCACTGTATTGGTGTCTAAATACTCCCATTTTGCCACTGTTTTGATGATCAAGAATCATTATTTATGCCACTGTTTTAATGTCCAAAAATCATGATTTATGCCACTGTTTTAATCACCATTTATGCCACTGTTTTAATGATCAAATGCTACCATTCATGCCACTGTTTTGATGTGCAAATAACACTACTTATGCCACTGTTTTGATGTTCAAATGCCACTGTTTATGTCACTGTTTTAACGTTCAAATGCCACTGTTTCTGCCACTGTATAATGCCACTGTTCTGCCACTGTTTTGAGGTCCAAGATGTCACTGTTTCTGTTTTAAAACGTTCACTGTTCTGCTGTAAGGTGCTACTGTTTTTCTGCTGTAAAACGTCACTGTTTCTGTCCACTGTTTTAAGTAAAACGTCACTGTTTCTGCCCACTGTTTTAAGGGAAACGTCACTGTTTTCGGCTCACTGTTTTAAAGAATAACTCACTGTTTTCTGCTCACTATTTTCTGCTGTAAAACACTGCTGTATGCTCACTGTTTTCCACTGTACAACGCTGCTGTATGCTCACTGTTTCTGCTGTAAATCGCCACTGTAAATGATTGGTTGTAATTGATTTAGGTGCGCTTAAGAAGTGAGATACTTCGCTGCTGTTTGGTATTGTTTAAGGCACGCAAGGTAAGTGTCAGGCGATATTACCTAATGTGACTATTGACTACTGGTATAAAATTGTGACATGATGCTCCATATTCCGTAAAAGTATTATGTTCCTTATGATGAAAGGAAACTGCCAAAAATGTGCCGTGATGGCTATATGATTATGAGGTAAAGACGTTATGTGGCAGCATAACGCATATGAAAAGTATATGTGCCGTGATGGCTATATGAAAGGTATATAAGCATGCACCTTACATCATACCGCATTTTTGTACGTTTTGTGTGTGAAAGCATAGCATGGCATGCATGTACCAAGAGCATATAGGTCTTGCTTTTTAGAATAGTTATGTACAGGACCATGTGTTTGAGCAAGCATCATATAGGCATCCCCAAGGTACCGGGGTATGGGACACTTGGCATCAGTCCGCATAGGCCCACAGTTGGAATCCACATGGAGCTCAGGTGCCAAGGTATATTTGATTCCACTGTGAAGTGCGCGCACGACGGTGCTAAAAGCGCAAAGGAAAGGCGTTATATACGCAATATATGAATATGATGAAAAGGAAAGGCGTTATATGCGCTATATATATGAATATGATGAAAAGGAAAAAGGAAAAAGAACAAGGATATGTTGAAGTGACTGTTTATGATTTTGTGCCTAGTTAATACTGTTATATTACTGGTTTTGTTGCCACACTACTGGGATTATTCTCACCCCTTCGGGGCTGCTATTTTCCAAAATGGCAGGAGGACGTAAAAGCATTTGAAGGAGTGATGTTTTGCTGTTGCTTGCTGATGCATGGATTATCACTGTTGCTGTTTGTTTAATTGGATGACTGTAATGATTAATGTTTTGGTACTCTTGGATGACTGTAGACTTTATCATCTCTATTTTACCTCAAACTCTTATGAACAGCGGCTATTTTGGAAAACGTTTGTGAAAGGAATTTTTGAAAGACTTAAGTGCTGAAATTTTTACAGTGCACTTTACGGGTGGTGTTTTGTGAGCAAACGAACTCTGATTTACTATTATTTTATATGCACGCGAAGCCCTCAATGTGCTCTTTCCAAATCACTGGAAAATTTTTTTTATCATCCAGACAGAAGTTATAAGAACTATTGGAAACGTCTTACGGGTTTGTATATTGATATGAGAATTTTTGTTAGCTCATGTGACGTTAACGACTCTAATTCCGCTTAGCAAACGACTCTCTTGGATGCATACAAGGGAGGGCGTTACACTAATTGGTATCAGAGCAGTTTGATCCATGGGTTTGCTTGTGATTGATTGAATTGATTGCTGATTGTGCTTATCTGCTGATTGACTGTCTAAATGTGCTATAGTTTAAGTATATATTAGACTAGGGTAGTTAGATTGTTTAGGCCGTTCTGTGATAAGACACAGATGCATAGTAACTTATCCGAATTGAACTCGAGTACCTACTTGGGACTGCTGCCATGAATAACTTGCGGTGAGCCTGATCAACTCATTTCATGATATTGTGAGTGCAGAATCATGGCAGGTGGTCGCGGTTCAACTCGGGGAAGGTCTGGCAATGCGGACGAGGATCTTATCACTACTATTGGGGGACTGGCTACGTTTATTCAGAATATGAGCCAAGAATGGCGCGACCATAGGCAACAAAATCAGAACCCACCCCCACTGCATGACAATGCAGAAGAAATTGCCCGTCGGAGGTTGAAAGACTTCCGCAACTTCCAACCACCTACTTTTGAGGGTGAAGACAACCCTGAGGCTGCAGCGAAATGGCTGCAGATGATCGAGCATATTTTCGAACGCATGGCATGCCCGGAAGCGCAGAAGACCGATTACGCATCGTACCAGCTGATGGGAGAAGCCTTAACATGGTGGACTGGTGCGAGAGCTCTGCTGAGAGCTCAGGACGTTGAACTGACGTGGGCCGTATTCAGACAAGTATTTTTGGATAAGTATTTTCCTAAAGCAATGAGAAGAATGAAGCACACGGAACTGCTATCACTCAGGCAGGTTCTTCAGGACGACACCTGGTAGGGGTCGAGGCAGAGGTCCGCAGTTGCAGGCGCGGCCTGGAAATTTTAAGAGGAGCAATACTGTTGGTCAATCGTCAACTGGACGGCAGGGTGCGACTGTTTGTGTTACATGTGTAAAGAATCACTTTGGAGTTTGTCGCAAGAACAACAATGCATGTTTCAGATGTGGCCAGCAAGGACATTTTGCTTACGAATGCCCCCGGAACGCTAATCCACAACCTACGCAAGCACGGGTGTTCGCTCTGGATGCGAAAGATGGTAATTTTCAACCTTTCTCTCTCATTTCTTTATTGCAAGTTAGAAAAGAGCTCCGCAAGGGAGCAGCAGGGTATCTTTTGTCGATCGAGGCTGAGACCTCGGTTGACAATCAAATTCAGAATGTACCTGTAGTTAGGGAATTCGAGGAGGTATTCCCGGATGAAATACCTCGATTTCCTCCTCATAGGGAAATAGAAATTTTCCATCGAACTTGTTCCTGGAGTTGGACCAATCTCCATTGCCCCGTATCGCATGGCGCCTTTGGAACTGCGAGAGTTGAAGAAGCAGATAGAAGAGCTTTTGGCAAAGGAATTCATCAGACCGAGTACCTCTCCATGGGGTGCTCCAGCCATCTTAATTAAGAAGAAGGATGGAAGTCTACGTCTGTGTGTAGATTACCGACAGCTGAACAAAGTTACGGTGAAGAATAAGTATCCGCTACCGAGGATCGACGATTTGATGGACCAGTTGAGAGGAGCCTGAGTCTTTTCCAAGATAGATTTACGATCGGGATACCATCAGATCCGGGTCAAACCGGAGGATATTCCGAAAACCGCTTTTAGGACTCGTTATGGGCACTACGAATATCAGGTGATCCCATTCGGACTTACAAATGCTCCAGCGGTACTCATGGACTACATGAACCGCATCTTCCGCCCGTCCCTTGATCAGTTTGTTATTGTGTTTATCGACGACATCCTGATTTACTCAGCTAATGAAGAGCTGCATGCGGAACATTTGAGGATCGTCTTGCAAATATTGAAAGAGAAGCAGTTGTACGCGAAGTGGTCGAAGTGCGAGTTTTGGCTTAAGGAGGTCCAGTTTCTGGGTCATGTCATTTCATCAGAAGGTATCGCGGTGGACCCCAGCAAGGTTGAAGCTGTTATGAATTGGGAACGACCCAAGACTGTCACTGAAGTAAGAAGTTTCTTAGGTCTTGCTGGATATTATCGAAGGTTCATCCAGAATTTCTCTCAGATAGTGCAACCTCTTACCCGTCTCACTCGGAAGGACAAGCCGTTTGTGTGGACCGAAGCTTGTGAAGAATGTTTCTTGGAACTGAAGAGCAGATTAACGAGTGCGCCCGTAGTCACGATTCCGGATCCTACCCGGAAGTTCGAAGTATACTGTGATGCGTCGCTGAAAGGACTTGGATGCGTGTTGATGCAGGATCGTATGGCGGTAGCTTATGCATCTCGACAACTAAAGCCTCACGAAGAAAATTATCCTATGCACGATTTGGAGTTAGCAGCTATAGTGTTCGCACTTAAAATCTGGAGGCACCACTTGTATGGTTCGCAGTTTGACGTGTTCAGCGATCACAAGAGTCTGAAGTATTTGTTCGACCAGAAGGAGCTGAATATGCGGCAACGACGGTGGATGGAATTTCTGAAGGACTACGATTTTGAACTTAAATACCACCCAGGAAAGGCAAACGTGGTAGCTGACGCCCTGAGTAGGAAGACACTACACACTGCAACTCTGATGATGGAAGAGCTGAAATTGTTTGAGGCCTTTCGAGATTTGAACTTATCTGTAGACGAGAGAGGGCATAGCATAAGATTGGGAAATATAAAGGTGGAGAATGAACTGATCAGTAGAATTAAGGAAGCTCAGAAAGATGAAGAGTTAGTCCGCGAATTGGTTGGCAACCAAGATGTTGTAAAGGATGAGAATGATAGTTGGAGATTTCAAGGTCGGTTAGTTGTGCCGAATGAAGAGTTGAAGCAAGAAGTTTTGCAGGAGGCCCACAAGGGTAAGTATGCAGTTCATCCTGGATCCACGAAGATGTACCATGATTTGAAGACCTCGTTTTGGTGGCCGGGTATGAAGCGTGATATTGCTGAGTATGTATCTCGATGCTTAACTTGTCAGAAGGTGAAGTACGAACATCAGAAACCTTCGGGACTTCTTCAACCTTTGGAGATTCCCGAATGGAAGTGGGACAGTATCGCGATGGATTTTGTAGTTGGACTTCCTCGGACGCGAGAAGGATATGATGCTATTTGGGTGATTGTTGATCGACTAACGAAGTCAGCTCATTTCTTGCGTGTTAGAACCACATATAATACAGAGAGGCTTGCCAGAATTTACCTGCAGGAGATTGTGAAGCTGCACGGAGTTCCTACGAGTATTGTCAGTGATCGTGATCCCAAGTTTACATCTAAGTTCTGGGAATCATTTCAAAGAGCATTAGGGACCCATTTGAGATTGAGTACTGCTTACCATCCGCAGACCGATGGACAGACGGAACGCACCATTCTAGCCTTAGAGGACATGTTGCGAGCATGTGTTTTGGAGTTAGGAGGCAGCTGGGATAATTATCTTTCTTTGATTGAGTTTGCTTACAACAACAGTTACCACTCCAGTATTCAGATGGCACCGTATGAAGCTTTATATGGGAGAAAATGCAGATCCCCTTTGTGCTGGACTGAAGTGGGTGAGCGAAGTATGTTAGGACCCGATCTAATTCAAGAAACATCCGAACAAGTAAAGAAGATTCGAGAAAATATGCAGCGGGCTCAGGCCAGACAGAAGAGTTATTACGACAAGCGTCATAAGCCTCTATCTTTCGAAGTCGGAGATCATGTATTTTTGAGAATCACACCTACATCGGGACTCGGAAGGAGAATGGGAGTTAAGAAGTTAAGTCCACGATACTTAGGACCGTATCTGATCATGGACCGGATTGGAGAGTCTGCATACCGGTTGGCTTTACCGCCCAATCTGTCAGGAATTCACAATGTATTTCATGTGTCACAGCTACGGAGGTATCTCTCCGATCCATCTCTCGTGTTACAGCCGGAGGAAGTAGAATTAAAGGAAAATCTGACGTATCAAGTGCAACCGTTCCAAATTCTTGAAAGATCCGTCAAACGACTCCGTTCTAAAGAGATTCCTTTGGTGAAAGTATTATGGAACAACAGATCGGCAGCTGAAGCCACTTGGGAGCGCGAGGACGATATTCAGAAACGCTATCCAGAACTGTTTAGCTCTTAAGTAAGTTTATTTTGCGGACAAAATTCCTATTTGGTGGGGAGAGTGTAACATCCCGCATAATTAGTAAAATACATAAGTACTATATGTTATAGATGCATGTGTAGAATTCGGATTTATGGTTTAGGTTTGATGGCTTGCGAATTGTTGATCCCTATCCTTGGATGAGACTAAGGTAAGTATTTAAATTAAATCATAGGAGGGTGCATATGTAGGCATGTGAAATTTATTAAAATCATATGAGTAATTTGATTGTGTGTTATAGGACTTTAGTGTTTTTTTGGACTTGGGAAGTGGGCTAGTGTGTGTGTTGACTTGTCACTATTGGACTTGTGTGATTGGGTTCTTTGTGTGTGTGGCCATTGGCCCAAGGAGGCTTTTGGATCAATCATGTTCAGCCCAAGGTTGTGTCCACACTTATCTCCCCTAAGCCTTGTCCAACAAGGTTGTCTTGTGTAGCAAGGAATTCCCACATGGCTAGATGAATTCCCTCCTCATCTATGCGCATAGAAGATAGGAAAGACTTAGAAAAATCTGCCAATACACTCCTTGCATGACCGCCACATCACCCTTATTTTGTGCACATTTGACTTCAACTTAATTGCATAGAAGACACATGTACTCCTTAGCATCATTTTGGGCTGCATACACCTCACCTTAGGCGCACAAGAAGAGGACTTACATCAGATTTTTATGACACAAAATCTGCCTTTGAGTGTTGACTTGGAGAACCACCTTACACCTTCCATCATGAGGCTGAAATGTGCAGATTTTTGCATGCTTTTGGCAGTCCATCATGAGCCAAATCTGCCCCTTGCTTCCACATGCATCAAAAGAAGGGTTTTGGGGCTGCATCTCCCTCATCCTATGCGCACAAGGACAGCCACAAATCAGAGTTTAGGCTGCCACAAATCTGTGCTCATGATGACACCTCCTTCCACTCCACCATGTGCGCATGATTTGCTTGTTTATGTTGAAAAACTCTGACTTAGGACAACATTCAGATCTGATCATATCTCTCCTCACTCCTTGCATGCGCATAGTGTATGTTAGAAGCAACCTCTTGCTTGTTCAAACCTTGTGTGTAGTCCCACTCTTGCAAGCAACCAGAATTGCCATAATGCCTCATCATTTCAACCTCTCCTCCCTTCTTCCTTTAAGTTATGCGCACAACAAGAGGAGCATTCCTCACTTTGCACAAGTGCAGCCAACTCTCCTCTCTTCCCACACTCTCCTAGCCGAACATGCAAGCACCATTGGAGAAAGAAAAACTTTGCTAAGACACCTCACTCACTCACCTCTCAACCGTGACCTATACACCAAGCTAGTGCAAGCTCTTCTTCTTTTTCCTCTCACTGTCCAGCCTTGTTCCTCAACCTTGAAGCTGTCCAAGATTGTTTCTCCTCACCATTTATGCGCATAAATCATCTCTAGGAAGGGTGGACTTGTTGGTAGAACTAGAAAGGTGTGGTGTGTGACAAGAAGTGTGTGCTACAAGAGGTAAGCCTAGAACTTAGACTTCTTTCATGGTGTGTAATCATGTGTGTCCTTGAATGTCTCTTTGAATATGTTTGTTTTGGATTCTTGAATGAGTATGATAAAGGAATAAAGATGGAGTTACTTTATGAGGATTTGTATGCATGAAAGTCCCATGGTTATGCTTAAGAAATATGCCACTATTTTGAGGATATATATGCCACTGTTTCTCTATGAATGTGCCACTGTTTGTGGATGAGTAGGCCACTGTTTCAGTTTTACAAGAGCACCATCTTGATGCCACTGTTTTGTATAAAAGTGCCACTGTTTTGAGGATGCATATGCCACTGTTTCGGTTGGACAAGCTCACCATTTTGATGCCACTGTTTCTGCACACAATACTCACTGTTTTAGTGCCTCACATGCCACTGTTTCTGCATAAAATGCTCACTGTTTTAGTCCATTATGTGCCACTGTTTCTGCATAAAATGCTCACTGTTTTAATGCCACATATGTCACTGTTTTGCACCAAAAACACTCACTGTTTTAGTACTTAATGAGCCACTATTTCTGCATAAAATAACCACCATCTTGATGTCCAAACACTACCCTTTATGCCACTGTATTGGTGTCTAAATACTCCCATTTTGCCACTGTTTTGATGATCAAGAATCATTATTTATGCCACTGTTTTAATGTCCAAAAATCATGATTTATGCCACTGTTTTAATCACCATTTATGCCACTGTTTTAATGATCAAATGCTACCATTCATGCCACTGTTTTGATGTGCAAATAACACTACTTATGCCACTGTTTTGATGTTCAAATGCCACTGTTTATGTCACTGTTTTAACGTTCAAATGCCACTGTTTCTGCCACTGTCTAATGCCACTGTTCTGCCACTGTTTTGAGGTCCAAGATGTCACTGTTTCTGTTTTAAAACGTTCACTGTTCTGCTGTAAGGTGCTACTATTTTTCTGCTGTAAAACGTCACTGTTTCTGTCCACTGTTTTAAGTAAAACGTCACTGTTTCTGCCCACTGTTTTAAGGGAAACGTCACTGTTTTCGGCTCACTGTTTTAAAGAACAACTCATTGTTTTCTGCTCACTGTTTTCCACTGTACAACGCTGCTGTATGCTCACTGTTTCTGCTGTAAATCGCCACTGTAAATGATTGGTTGTAATTGATTTAGGTGCGCTTAAGAAGTGAGATACTTCGCTGCTGTTTGGTATTGTTTAAGGCACGCAAGGTAAGTGTCAGGCGATATTACCTAATGTGACTATTGACTACTGGTATAAAATTGTGACATGATGCTCCATATTCCGTAAAAGTATTATGTTCCTTATGATGAAAGGAAACTGCCAAAAATGTGCCGTGATGGCTATATGATTATGAGGTAAAGACGTTATGTGGCAGCATAACGCATATGAAAAGTATATGTGCCGTGATGGCTATATGAAAGGTATATAAGCATGCACCTTACATCATACCGCATTTTTGTACGTTTTGTGTGTGAAAGCATAGCATGGCATGTGTAACATCCCGTATAATTAGTAAAATACCTAAGTACTATATGCTATATGTACATGTGTAGAATTCGGATGTATGGTTTATGTGTAATGGCTTGTGAATTGTGTGACGTTTATCCTTGGATAAGACTAAGGTAATTAATTAAATTAAATCATAGGAAGATACATATGTAGACATGTGAATTTAATCTTATGAGTATTGTGAGGGCATTAGTGTTTGGATGTGGGCTAGTGAGTGTGTGGACTTGTTACTTTTGGACTTGTGTGAATGGATCCTTTTGTGTGTGTGGCCAATGGCCCAAGGATGGCTTGTGGATCCATCAAGTTCAGCCCAAGGTTAAACCCACACCTAATTCCCTAAGCCTTGCCCAACAAGGATGTCTTGTGTACCAAGAAACCTTCACATGGCAACCCTTCTACCACTCAATTTTGCGCACAAGTAAGGGTGATTTAGGACCTTGAAATCTGCCATTTTCCCTTGTTAAAACCGCCACCTCACCTTGCTTAAGCATAACTTGATTTAAACCTCATTGCATGGAAGACACATGTGCATTTTAGCATGATTTTAGGCTGCATAATTCCCCATTTTGGCGCACATGGGAGGGGTCTTGATGCAGATTTTTTTTATGACACAAACTGCCTAACTTGTTGACTTGGAGAACCCTCTTGCACTTCCATCATGACACTGTTTTGTGCAGATTTTTGGCAAGCTTTTGCAGCCCATCATGAGCCAAACCTGCCTTGTTTTCACATGCATCATAAGAGGATTTTTGGTTGCATTTTCATCATTTTGTGCAGCTCCAAAATCTGAATTTGGGCTGTCACAAAACTGCACCTCTTTCCCCCTCATCATTGCGCACCAAGGCTGCCTAAGTGCAGATTTTTGGGCTGCCACATAGTTGTTTTCCTTGTTGACTTAGCAAAGCTCTTGCATGTGCACTTGACACTTCCCTTCCACTCCTCTAGGTGCGCAAATCATGGTCAATTGTGCAGAAATTTCTCTGACTTGGACAGCCCTCAAAGCTGAACATATCTCCCTCACCCCCTTGCATGTAAGTAGAGTAAATTAGAAGCAAACCCTTGCTTGATTCAGCCCTTGTATGCAGCCCCATCCCTTCAAGTAATCAGAATTTTGCATAATGGTTAATCATAGCAACTCCTCCTCTCTTCCCCTTTAAATTTGCGCATAGGAAGGGGCTGGCCACATGTGATAGTGCAGCCAACTCTCCTCCTCCTCCTCACTCCCTCTAGCCGCACCAACAAGCCACCTTGGAGCAAGAAGACTTTGCCAAGCCAACTCCCTCCTTCCCTCACCTCAACCATACACCAAGCTAGTGCAAGCCTTGTTCCTCACCTTGTTGCGCATAGAACCTCTTAGGAAGTGTGGACTTGTGTGTAGTGAAGCTAGAAGGTGGTGTGACTCTTGACTTTGAAGGGTGTGCTACAAGAGGTAGGCCTTGAGCTTAGAACTCTTTCCTTGTGTAGCCATGTATGTATGCTTGAATGTCTCCTTGTATATGTGTTGCTTTGGATCCTTGGTTGAGCATGATTAAAGTATAAGTATGGAGCCATTTTATGATGAATTGTATGCATGAGTTGTAGAGTAAAAGTCTCATGATCATGCTTAAAATTATATGCCACTGTTTTGTATAATTAGGCCACTGTTTTAAAGAAGAAATGTGCCACTGTTTCGGTTTGATGTGCCACTGTTTTGTAGTTAAAATGCCACTGTTTCGGTCCCTCAAAATCACATTAAAATGCCACTGTTTCTGCACATATATGCCACTGTTTCTGCACATTATATGCCACTGTTTCTGCACATATATGCCACTGTTTCTGCACATTATATGCCACTGTTTCTGCACATATATGCCACTGTTTCTGCACATTACATGCCACTGTTTCTGCACATAAATGTCACTGTTTTAGTGCTCCTTAAGCCACTGTTTTTATGCATGAAATGCCACTGTTTTACTCATCAAATGCCACTGTTTCTATGCATAAAATGCCACTGTTTTAGTCATGAAATGTCACTGTTTCCATGCTTAAAATGCCGCTGTTTTTATGCATAAAAGGCCACTGTTTTAAGTCATCTTATGCCACTGTTTTTATGCATAATGTGCCACTGTTTTAGTCATCATATGCCACTGTTTTTATGCATAATATGCCACTGTTTTAGTCATCATGTGCCACTGTTCATATGCATAAAATGCCACTATTTTTATGCATCAAATGCCACTGTTTTAGTCCTTCTATGCCACTGTTTGTATGCATAAAATGCCACTGTTTTAATCCATAATATGCCACTGTTTCAATATCCAAAAACCAAGATTTATGCCACTGTTTTGGAAGTTCAAAGTGCCACTGTTCTGTTTTAAAAACGCCACTGTTTCTATTTTTAAAAACGTCACTGTTTCTGTTTAAAACGTCACTGTTTTGCTGCTGTAAATGCTCACTGTTTTGCTGCTGTATGCTCACTGTTTTGCTGCTGTATGCTCACTGTTTTGCTGCTGTATGCTCACTGTTTTGCTGCTGTAAATGCTCACTGTTTTGCTGCTGTATGCTCACTGTTTTGCTGCTGTATGCTCACTGTTTTGCTGCTGTAAATGCTCACTGTTTTGCTGCTGTATGCTCACTGTTTTGCTGCTGTATGCTCACTGTTTTGCTGCTGTAAATAGCCACTGTAAATGATTAGTTGTAATTGATTTAGGTGCGCTTAAGAAGTGAGATACCTCGCTGCTGTTTGGTATTATTTAAGGAAAGCTAAGGTAAGTGTCAGGCGATGATGCCTAATGTAACTATTGACTACTGGTATAGAATTGTGACATGATGCTCCATATGCCGTAAAAATATTATGTTCCATTATAATGAAAGGAAACTGCCAAAAATTGTACCGTGATGGCTATATGATTATGAGGTAAAGACGTTATGTGGCAGCATAACGCATATGAAAGGTATATAAGCATGCATTTTACATCATACCGCATTTTTACGCCTTGTGTGTGAAAGCATAGCATGACATGCATGTATCAAGATCATATAGGCCTTGTGTAGAATAGTTATGTACAGGACCATGTGTTTGAGCAAGCATCATATAGGCATCCCCAAGGTACCGGGGTATGGGACACTTGGCATCAGTCCGCATAGGCCCACAGATGGAATCCACATGGAGCTCAGGTGCCAAGGGTATATTTGATTCCACTGTGAAGTGCGCGCACGACGGTGCTAAAAGCGCAAAGGAAAGGCGTTATATACGCAATATATGAATATGATAAAATGAAAAGGAAAAGGAACAAGGATATGTTGAAGTGACTGTTTATGATTTTGTGCCTAGTTAATATTGTTATATTATTGGTTTTATTGCCACACTACTGGGATTATTCTCACCCCTTCGGGGCTGCTATTTTTCCAAAATGGCAGGAGGACGCAAGAGCATTTGAAGGAGTAATATTTTGCTGTTGATTGCTGATGCGTGGATTATCAGTGTTGCTGTTTGTTTAAATGGATAACTGTAATGATTAATGTTTTGGTACTTTTGGATGACTGTAGTCTTTCTCATAATTATGTTAGCTTGAACTTTTATGAACAATGACTATTTTGGAAAACCTTTGTGAAAAGAATTTAAGTGCTGAAATTTTTATACGGATGTGTATACTGCTTTGTTAACTCATGTGACGTTAACGACTCTAATTCCGCTTAGCAAACGACTCTCTTGGATGCATACAAGGGAGGGCGTTACACTAATTGGTATCAGAGCAGTTTGGTCCATGGATTTGCTTGTGTTTGATTGAATTGACTGCTGTTTGTGTTTATCTGCTGATTGACTGTCTAAATGTGCTATAGTTAAGTATATATTAGCTAAGGATAGTTAGATTGTTTAGACTAGTCTGGGGTAAGACACGGATGCATAGCTAACTTGCCCGAATTGAACTCGAGTACCTACTTGAGACTGCTGCCATGAATAACGTACGGTGAGCCTGATCAACTCATTTCCTGATATTGTGAGTGCAGAATCATGGCGGGTGGTCGCGGTTCAACTCGGGGAAGGACTGGCGATGCAGAAGAGGATCTTATCACCACCATTGGGGGACTGGCAACGTTTATCCAGAATATGAGCCAAGAATGGCGCGATCATAGGCAACAGAATCAGAACCAACCCCCACTGCATGAAAATGCAGAAGAAATTGCCCGTCGGAGGTTGAAAGACTTCCGCAACTTCCAACCACCTACCTTTGAGGGTGAAGACAACCCCGAAGCTGCGGCGAAGTGGCTGCAGATGATCGAGCATATCTTTGAACGCATGGCATGCCCGGAAGCGCAGAAGACTGAGTACGCGTCGTACCAGCTGATGGGAGAAGCTTTAACATGGTGGACTGGTGCGAGGGCTCTGCTGAGAGCTCAGGACGTGGAACTAACATGGGCCGTGTTCAGACAAGTATTTCTGGATAAGTATTTTCCTAAGGCAATGCGAAGGATGAAGCACACTGAACTGCTGTCGCTCAGGCAGGGTAACATGACGGTTAATGAGTATATTGCAAAGTTTGGACAGCTGATCGAGTACGCCAACTTTGACCGGAACATCTATGATGAAGAATGGCAGGTGGAGAAGTTCGAAAGCGGATTACATCCGGAAATCCGCAAGCTCATCTTAACGACGGCTAATCGTACACTCCCGGAACTCATCAACCAGAGTCGTCAGGCAGAAGGAATCATTCTGGAGGCCAAG
Organism: Gastrolobium villosum; assembly: GCA_032173675.1. Taxonomy (NCBI): domain Eukaryota; kingdom Viridiplantae; phylum Streptophyta; class Magnoliopsida; order Fabales; family Fabaceae; genus Gastrolobium; species Gastrolobium villosum. The sequence goes on along the minus strand of JAVKPL010012188.1, from coordinate 42,563 downwards.
AACTTGAACAAGCCACCACCACCGTTCCACGGAGGAAACCGAGCAGGCAGATTCTTCAGGGCGGCACCTGGTAGGGGTCGAGGCAGAGGTACGCCATTGCAAGCGCGGCCTGGAAACTTTAAGAGAAACTTTTCGGTGGGTCAATCGTCGGCCGGACGTCAGGGCGCGACTGTTTGTGCTACTTGTGGAAAGAATCACTTTGGAGTCTGTCGCAAGAACAACAATGCATGCTTCAGATGCGGCCAGCAAGGTCATTTTGCTTACAAATGCCCCCAGAACGCTGATCAACAGCCTCCGCAAGCACGGATGTTCACACTGGATGCGAATGAAGCGCAGAAGTTTCCCAACCTGATCAAAGGTAATGTCACTTTGAATGGTCACCCAATTTATGTTATCTTTGATTCTGGAGCGTCTGGCTCTTTTATGGCAAAGCATACTGCCTTGAGAATAGGCATCACCCCAACTCCATTATCTTATGAGTTACACATTAGCACACCTACTGGAGGATCGTGCACAGCCTCAGAGATCTGCAGAGGTGTTACCTTGCAGTATGAAGGGAACACGTATACAGTTAACTTGGTGGTCCTGCCGGTATTCAACTTTGATGTGATTATCGGTATGGACTGGTTGACGGAAAACGGGATAACCTTGGATTGTCGAGCGGGGAAGGTCATTGTTCCTGCGAAAGATGGTAATCTTCAACCTTTCTCTCTCATTTCCTTATTGCAAGTTAGAAAAGAGCTCCGCAAGGGAGCAGCAGGGTATCTTTTGTCGATCGAGGCTGAGACCTCGGTTGACAATCCAATTCAGAATGTACCGGTAGTTAGAGAATTCGAGGAGGTATTCCCGGATGAAATACCTCGATTGCCTCCTCATAGGGAAATAGAATTTTCGATCGAACTTGTTCCTGGAGTTGGACCAATCTCCATTGCCCCGTATCGTATGGCGCCGTTGGAACTGCGAGAGTTGAAGAAGCAGATAGAAGAGCTTTTGGCAAAGGAATTCATCAGACCGAGTACTTCTCCCTGGGGTGCTCCAGCCATCTTGATTAAGAAGAAGGATGGAAGTTTACGTCTGTGTGTAGATTACCGCCAGCTGAACAAAGTAACGGTGAAGAATAAGTATCCGCTACCGAGGATCGACGATTTGATGGACCAGCTGAGAGGAGCCAGAGTCTTTTCCAAGATAGATTTACGATCGGGATACCATCAGATCCGGGTCAAACCGGAGGATATTCCGAAAACCGCTTTTAGGACTCGTTATGGGCACTACGAATATCAGGTGATCCCATTCGGACTGACGAATGCTCCAGCGGTATTCATGGACTACATGAACCGCATCTTCCGCCCGTTCCTTGATCAGTTCGTTATTGTGTTTATCGACGATATCCTGATTTACTCAGCTAATGAAGAGCTACACGCGGAACATCTGAGGATTGTCTTGCAAATCTTGAAGGAAAAGCAGTTGTACGCGAAATGGTCGAAGTGCGAGTTTTGGCTCAAAGAGGTCCAGTTTCTGGGCCATGTCATTTCATCAGAAGGTATCGCGGTGGACCCCAGCAAAGTTGAAGCTGTCATGAATTGGGAACGACCCAAGACTGTCACTGAAGTAAGAAGTTTCTTAGGACTAGCTGGCTACTATCGAAGGTTTATCCAGAATTTCTCGCAGATAGTGCAACCTCTTACTCGTCTCACTCGGAAGGACAAGCCTTTTGAGTGGACTGAAGCCTGTGAAGAATGTTTCTTGGAGCTAAAGAGCAGATTGACGAGTGCTCCCGTACTCACGATTCCGGATCCTACTCGAAAGTTCGAAGTGTACTGCGATGCGTCACTGAAAGGACTTGGATGCGTGTTGATGCAGGACCGTATGGCAGTAGCTTATGCATCTCGACAACTGAAGCCTCACGAAGAAAACTATCCTACGCACGATTTGGAGTTAGCAGCTATAGTGTTCGCACTTAAGATCTGGAGGCATCACTTGTATGGTTCGCAGTTTGACGTGTTCAGCGATCATAAGAGTTTGAAGTACTTGTTCGACCAGAAGGAGCTGAATATGCGGCAACGGCGGTGGATGGAATTTCTGAAGGACTACGATTTTGAACTGAAATACCACCCAGGAAAGGCGAACGTGGTAGCTGACGCCCTGAGCAGGAAGACTCTACACACTGCAACTCTGATGATGGAAGAATTGAAGCTGTTTGAGGCCTTTCGAGATTTGAACTTATCGGTAGTCGAGAGAGGAAGTAGCATAAGATTGGGAAACATAAAGGTGGAGAATGAACTGATCAGTAGAATTAAGGAGGCTCAGAAGAATGAAGAGTTAGTCCGTGATTTGGTTGGTAACCAAGATGTTGAAAAGGATGAGAATGAGGTTTGGAGATTTCAAGGACGGCTGGTTGTGCCGAATGAAGAGTTGAAACAAGAAGTTTTACAGGAGGCTCACAAGGGTAAGTACGCAGTTCATCCTGGATCCACGAAGATGTATCATGATTTGAAGACCTCGTTTTGGTGGCCGGGTATGAAGCGTGATATTGCGAAGTATGTATCTCGATGCTTAACTTGTCAGAAAGTGAAGTACGAACATCAGAAACCGTCGGGACTCCTTCAACCTTTGGAGATTCCCGAATGGAAGTGGGACAGTATTTCGATGGATTTTGTAGTTGGACTTCCTCGGACGCGAGAAGGATATGATTCTATCTGGGTGATTGTTGATCGTTTAACGAAGTCAGCTCATTTCTTGCGTGTTAGAACCACGTATGATACAGAGAGGCTTGCTAGAATTTATCTGCAGGAGATTGTGAAGCTGCACGGAGTTCCTTCGAGTATTGTCAGTGATCGTGATCCCAAGTTTACATCTAAGTTTTGGGAATCCTTTCAAAGAGCATTAGGGACCCAATTGAGGTTGAGCACCGCTTATCATCCGCAGACCGATGGCCAGACGGAACGCACCATTCAAGCCTTAGAGGACATGTTGCGAGCATGTGTTTTGGAGTTAGGAGGCAGCTGGGATAGTTATCTTTCTTTGATTGAGTTCGCTTACAACAACAGTTACCACTCCAGCATTCAGATGGCACCGTATGAAGCTTTGTATGGGAGAAAATGCAGATCCCCTTTATGTTGGACGGAAGTGGGTGAGCGAAGTATGTTAGGACCCGACCTAATTCAAGAAACATCCGAACAAGTAAAGAAGATTCGGGAGAATATGCAGAGGGCTCAGGCCAGACAGAAGAGTTATTACGACAAGCGTCATAAGCCTCTATCTTTCGAAGTCGGAGATCATGTGTTCTTGAGAATCACTCCTACATCGGGACTCGGAAGGAGAATGGGAGTTAAGAAGTTAAGTCCACGGTACTTAGGACCGTATCTGATTATGGACCGGATTGGAGAGTCTGCATACCGGTTGGCTTTACCACCCAATCTGTCAGGAATTCACAATGTATTTCATGTGTCTCAGCTACGGAGGTATCTCTCTGATCCATCTCACGTATTACAGCCGGAAGAAGTGGAACTGAAAGAAAATCTGACTTATCAAGTACAACCGTTCCAAATTCTTGAAAGATCCGTCAAGCGACTCCGTTCTAAAGAGATTCCGTTGGTGAAGGTATTATGGAACAACAGATCGGCAGCTGAAGCCACTTGGGAGCGCGAGGACGACGTTCAGAAACGCTATCCAGAACTGCTTAGCTCTTAAGTAAGTTTAATTTTGCGGGCAAAATTCCTATTTGGTGGGGAGAGTGTAACATCCCGTATAATTAGTAAAATACCTAAGTACTATATGCTATATGTACATGTGTAGAATTCGGATGTATGGTTTATGTGTAATGGCTTGTGAATTGTGTGACGTTTATCCTTGGATAAGACTAAGGTAATTAATTAAATTAAATCATAGGAAGATACATATGTAGACATGTGAATTTAATCTTATGAGTATTGTGAGGGCATTAGTGTTTGGATGTGGGCTAGTGAGTGTGTGGACTTGTTACTTTTGGACTTGTGTGAATGGATCCTTTTGTGTGTGTGGCCAATGGCCCAAGGATGGCTTGTGGATCCATCAAGTTCAGCCCAAGGTTAAACCCACACCTAATTCCCTAAGCCTTGCCCAACAAGGATGTCTTGTGTACCAAGAAACCTTCACATGGCAACCCTTCTACCACTCAATTTTGCGCACAAGTAAGGGTGATTTAGGACCTTGAAATCTGCCACTTTCCCTTGTTAAAACCGCCACCTCACCTTGCTTAAGCATAACTTGATTTAAACCTCATTGCATGGAAGACACATGTGCATTTTAGCATGATTTTAGGCTGCATAATTCCCCATTTTGGCGCACATGGGAGGGGTCTTGATGCAGATTTTTTTTATGACACAAACTGCCTAACTTGTTGACTTGGAGAACCCTCTTGCACTTCCATCATGACACTGTTTTGTGCAGATTTTTGGCAAGCTTTTGCAGCCCATCATGAGCCAAACCTGCCTTGTTTTCACATGCATCATAAGAGGATTTTTGGCTGCATTTTCATCATTTTGTGCAGCTCCAAAATCTGAATTTGGGCTGTCACAAAACTGCACCTCTTTCCCCCTCATCATTGCGCACCAAGGCTGCCTAAGTGCAGATTTTTGGGCTGCCACATAGTTGTTTTCCTTGTTGACTTAGCAAAGCTCTTGCATGTGCACTTGACACTTCCCTTCCACTCCTCTAGGTGCGCAAATCATGGTCAATTGTGCAGAAATTTCTCTGACTTGGACAGCCCTCAAAGCTGAACATATCTCCCTCACCCCCTTGCATGTAAGTAGAGTAAATTAGAAGCAAACCCTTGCTTGATTCAGCCCTTGTATGCAGCCCCATCCCTTCAAGTAATCAGAATTTTGCATGATGGTTAATCATAGCAACTCCTCCTCTCTTCCCCTTTAAATTTGCGCATAGGAAGGGGCTGGCCACATGTGATAGTGCAGCCAACTCTCCTCCTCCTCCTCACTCCCTCTAGCCGCACCAACAAGCCACCTTGGAGCAAGAAGACTTTGCCAAGCCAACTCCCTCCTTCCCTCACCTCAACCATACACCAAGCTAGTGCAAGCCTTGTTCCTCACCTTGTTGCGCATAGAACCTCTTAGGAAGTGTGGACTTGTGTGTAGTGAAGCTAGAAGGTGGTGTGACTCTTGACTTTGAAGGGTGTGCTACAAGAGGTAGGCCTTGAGCTTAGAACTCTTTCCTTGTGTAGCCATGTATGTATGCTTGAATGTCTCCTTGTATATGTGTTGCTTTGGATCCTTGGTTGAGCATGATTAAAGTATAAGTATGGAGCCATTTTATGATGAATTGTATGCATGAGTTGTAGAGTAAAAGTCTCATGATCATGCTTAAAATTATATGCCACTGTTTTGTATAATTAGGCCACTATTTTAAAGAAGAAATGTGCCACTGTTTCGGTTTGATGTGCCACTGTTTTGTAGTTAAAATGCCACTGTTTCGGTCCCTCAAAATCACATTAAAATGCCACTGTTTCTGCACATATATGCCACTGTTTCTGCACATTATATGCCACTGTTTCTGCACATATATGCCACTGTTTCTGCACATTATATGCCACTGTTTCTGCACATATATGCCACTGTTTCTGCACATTACATGCCACTGTTTCTGCACATAAATGTCACTGTTTTAGTGCTCCTTAAGCCACTGTTTTTATGCATGAAATGCCACTGTTTTACTCATCAAATGCCACTGTTTCTATGCGTAAAATGCCACTGTTTTAGTCATGAAATGTCACTGTTTCCATGCTTAAAATGCCACTGTTTTTATGCATAAAAGGCCACTGTTTTAAGTCATCATATACGGTGCATAGTATGCACTGTTTTTATGCATAATGTGCCACTGTTTTAGTCATCATATGCCACTGTTTTTATGCATAATATGCCACTGTTTTAGTCATCATGTGCCACTGTTCATATGCATAAAATGCCACTGTTTTTATGCATCAAATGCCACTGTTTTAGTCCTTCTATGCCACTGTTTGTATGCATAAAATGCCACTGTTTTAATCCATAATATGCCACTGTTTCAATATCCAAAAACCAAGATTTATGCCACTGTTTTGGAAGTTCAAAGTGCCACTGTTTCTGTTTTAAAAATGCCACTGTTTCTGTTTTTAAAAACGTCACTGTTTCTGTTTAAAACGTCACTGTTTTGCTGCTGTAAATGCTCACTGTTTTGCTGCTGTATGCTCACTGTTTTACTGCTGTATGCTCACTGTTTTGCTGCTGTATGCTCACTGTTTTGCTGCTGTAAATGCTCACTGTTTTGCTGCTGTATGCTCACTGTTTTGCTGCTGTATGCTCACTGTTTTGCTGCTGTAAATGCTCACTGTTTTGCTGCTGTATGCTCACTGTTTTGCTGCTGTATGCTCACTGTTTTGCTGCTGTAAATAGCCACTGTAAATGATTAGTTGTAATTGATTTAGGTGCGCTTAAGAAGTGAGATACCTCGCTGCTGTTTGGTATTATTTAAGGAAAGCTAAGGTAAGTGTCAGGCGATGATGCCTAATGTAACTATTGACTACTGGTATAGAATTGTGACATGATGCTCCATATGCCGTAAAAATATTATGTTCCATTATAATGAAAGGAAACTGCCAAAAATTGTACCGTGATGGCTATATGATTATGAGGTAAAGACGTTATGTGGCAGCATAACGCATATGAAAGGTATATAAGCATGCATTTTACATCATACCGCATTTTTACGCCTTGTGTGTGAAAGCATAGCATGACATGCATGTATCAAGATCATATAGGCCTTGTGTAGAATAGTTATGTACAGGACCATGTGTTTGAGCAAGCATCATATAGGCATCCCCAAGGTACCGGGGTATGGGACACTTGGCATCAGTCCGCATAGGCCCACAGATGGAATCCACATGGAGCTCAGGTGCCAAGGGTATATTTGATTCCACTGTGAAGTGCGCGCACGACGGTGCTAAAAGCGCAAAGGAAAGGCGTTATATACGCAATATATGAATATGATAAAATGAAAAGGAAAAGGAACAAGGATATGTTGAAGTGACTATTTATGATTTTGTGCCTAGTTAATATTGTTATATTATTGGTTTTATTGCCACACTACTGGGATTATTCTCACCCCTGCGGGGCTGCTATTTTTCCAAAATGGCAGGAGGACGCAAGAGCATTTGAAGGAGTAATATTTTGCTGTTGATTGCTGATGCGTGGATTATCAGTGTTGCTGTTTGTTTAAATGGATAACTGTAATGATTAATGTTTTGGTACTTTTGGATGACTGTAGTCTTTCTCATAATTATGTTAGCTTGAACTTTTATGAACAATGACTATTTTGGAAAACCTTTGTGAAAAGAATTTAAGTGCTGAAATTTTTATACGGATGTGTATACTGCTTTGTTAACTCATGTGACGTTAACGACTCTAATTCCGCTTAGCAAACGACTCTCTTGGATGCATACAAGGGAGGGCGTTACAGCATGCATGTACCAAGAGCATATAGGTCTTGCTTTTTAGAATAGTTATGTACAGGACCATGTGTTTGAGCAAGCATCATATAGGCATCCCCAAGGTACCGGGGTATGGGACACTTGGCATCAGTCCGCATAGGCCCACAGTTGGAATCCACATGGAGCTCAGGTGCCAAGGTATATTTGATTCCACTGTGAAGTGCGCGCACGACGGTGCTAAAAGCGCAAAGGAAAGGCGTTATATACGCAATATATGAATATGATGAAAAGGAAAGGCGTTATATGCGCTATATATATGAATATGATGAAAAGGAAAAAGGAAAAGGAACAAGGATATGTTGAAGTGACTGTTTATGATTTTGTGCCTAGTTAATACTGTTATATTACTGGTTTTGTTGCCACACTACTGGGATTATTCTCACCCCTTCGGGGCTGCTATTTTCCAAAATGGCAGGAGGACGTAAAAGCATTTGAAGGAGTGATGTTTTGCTGTTGCTTGCTGATGCATGGATTATCACTGTTGCTGTTTGTTTAATTGGATGACTGTAATGATTAATGTTTTGGTACTCTTGGATGACTGTAGACTTTATCATCTCTATTTTACCTCAAACTCTTATGAACAACGGCTATTTTGGAAAACGATTGTGAAAGGAATTTTTGAAAGACTTAAGTGCTGAAATTTTTACAGTGCACTTTACGGGTGGTGTTTTGTGAGCAAACGAACTCTGATTTACTATTATTTTATATGCACGCGAAGCCCTCAATGTGCTCTTTCCAAATCACTGGAAAATTTTTTTTATCGTCCAGACAGAAGTTATAAGAACTATTGGAAACGTCTTACGGGTTTGTATATTGATATGAGAATTTTTGTTAGCTCATGTGACGTTAACGACTCTAATTCCGCTTAGCAAACGACTCTCTTGGATGCATACAAGGGAGGGCGTTACAATTTTCGTGAGACGGTTGTAATTTATTGGATAATATTTATTAATTAATTATAAATTTTTAGTAATTATGAATAATAGATTAACGAAAATCAACGGTTAAGGTTTGATAATAAAATTTGGTAAACTTAATTGACGGTAAATATATCATGCCCCAATTAATTATAGGATTAATATATGAGGTAATTTTTTCTCTTACATATATATATATATATATATATATATATATATATATATATATATATATATAAGTGTGTGTGACCCATGTAAGGTCATGTAAAGAGAAAAGAGAGAATTTATAAATAAAAAAAAAGAGAAAAAAGGGAAAAAAAATAAGGGTCACAAACATTTACATGTTTGGAAATTATCTCCTGTGATATGAGAAATATTAATCTCTATAATTGTATACATTAGATATGAGTTTTTTTTTCATATATCTTAAAAAGTGTTAAATATAAAGTAAATATTTTTCATATTTGATAAAGATACAAAATTCTGTACCAAAAAAAAAAGATAAAGATACAAAATTGTTTGTTTACAACAAAAAAAATCGATTACATTTTTTTGAAATTAATATATTTTTTTAATAAAATTGGTCACAAATAATTAAAATTATTTAATGGGTGATATACTATTATACTAATAACTAATAATAATGATCAAATAATGACATTTTCATTGCTTTATTTGAAAAAGAAAAGATTACTAAATTACAAGTACATGAAAAATATTTTTCAATCTAATAATAGGATAGCGAGATCAGGGTATGTTAGAATCCTAATAAAGAGATTAGCGGGACTGCCAGGCGCCAGCATGCATTTATACATACAATCTTGGTCACGCGTTTCAAAATACTCTCTATCATATAAATAATAATTAATATCATAACTAATGTATTTTATTACCTTCGCTCATCAGCAGCATCATCAACAAGTGTTTTTGATTCTAAAGTTGGTCATTAGATGAGGGAAAAGATCGTATTTTGTCCTCAAAATGGGCTTAGATGGGAACAAATTATCTTCCCATCAAACACCCCAAAACTAAATTGTTGGTTGTCCTCAAACAACTCAAAAATACTGTCTTACCAGCTTTAGTTCATACAGATCAGCATCCTTCAGAAATCTAAAGATTAAATTCACTCCACTTTTCCTATTTCAAGCATTCAGAGTAAGAATAAGAATGATTAATCATTGACTTTGTGTTTCATGCCATTGATTATTCAAAATTTACAGCCACAATACCATAACTGAAATCTATGAACCAAACAGTTTGAACAAAGAAAAAATTTCCATTTCAAAAATAAATTAAATTTGCACTAGGGAACGGAAAAGAAAACAAATGTAAAGTACTGAAAGCGAAATAAAACTAAACAAATATGAGGGTTTTCTCCTTTTCACCGGGGACCTCTTTTGTCCAACTTGGTATCCTCTCCAGCACTTGTCACAGCCTCTCTAGTAGCATTAGTTTCCTCCTGTGTAGGTGGTCTTCTCCTGAGCTGATCTCTCAATCTTCTTACTTCAGCTTCAAGAAGCCATTTCTCAGTGTGCTTCTGTAGATCACTAATTACTGCAACGAGGTGATCAATGGTGGATCTCATCATTATCGTACCATTACGAATTTGCACAAGCTGCGCCTCAACATCCCACATTCTGAGTTCCAGCAGGTAAATTCTTCCCTCCAGGTACGTTCCAAAGGCCTTGAGGGCTTCTTTGGTTTCTTTTCGTTCTTCAGAATTTTTGAGGAGGAGTTTCCTAAGCTGTAGTTCAGCTCTAGTGTTGTGCAGGGAATGAGCATGCGTCAGGGAGTCAGATGCTTTTCTGATTTTGTCCCTGACAACTTGCAAAGTTGGTGTAGAGGGGGCAGCACTGATCTCTTTGATGCTGGCTTTAATAATGTCGATAAGCTGCTCTCTGTCTTCCTTCTGTTGTTCTTGGAATTTGATGAAGGAAGATGAGAGTTTGTCCAACCCGTTCCTTAGAGCCTTCAGCTCTTCAGTGGTATCTGTCATATCAATCTGAGGAACAGATTGTTTTTCAGGAAGCAACTTTTTCATCTTTTTCCCCATCATTTTAAAAATCTCAGCAATCCCAATTTGTGATTTTTTTCTTGATGCAATGGGGGAAGCTGGTTTATTTTTCTGCTGCTGGTTGTTGTTGGAAGCAGCTGGAGGTTCTTCATGTGCTTGCCTGATTATTACCTCTTTTGTCTTGGAAGAATAGGGGGCTGATGTAGTTTGTCCCTCCATCAGTGGAGGTACTTCCAAGCCTTCCTTTTCTACTAGAGCCCTAGCAAGGGCCTCGTCCACAGTTATGTCATGACGGATGACAGGATAAGAGAGTGGTCCTCCCAGATTGATTTGTCTGGGAACGATTGGCTTTTTCTTTTTAGGGGATTCAACAAGAATCACCTTTCCCTTGTCAAGTTTCTTCTGTGGCTGAGCCTCTTGCTCAGCCACCTGTTCTTCTGCAGCAGGTGCTGCTTCTATTTCTTTAATCCCCTTTCCTTTATGTTGCATAGGAGAGGGTTGTTGTATTCTTGATGGAGGTGAGGAATGAGCTGGTGATAGGGGAGGGGATGGAACGTCAAGAGACTCAGTAGCAGATCTACTTGGCGACATCTCCCTAGCAGTAGGTTTTGACGTTCCTCCTTTCTCCAGCCTCTTGCCAATAAGCTCATTGTCCTCACTATCTTCCTCCTTGTCAGAGAGGGTGATGGGCTTCTCAGAGGATACTCCCTCTCCCCTTTTTGTGGCTGCTCTTAGTTCACTATAGCTGAATCTTTTCAAATTGGAAGATTGCAAGATCTCACCCTCACTTCTTGAAGTGACAGATATGGAGGCTGATGAGTTGGTGCTATTTGAGCTGATGTCATGGCCACTCCTGTTTACACTTCTAGAAGTGAACCCTACATCAATGCCAAGAAAATCAGTTTAAGAATGACTCAATCACCATCATTGGCCTTATAACAAAAACAAAATAAACAAAGTCATCACTCATAATACCAAATTTACATGGATAGATGGACTTCCAGAAAACCCCATAATTATCCTTATGTTGTCTTAACAAGAATTTCCCTCGGACTCGGATTACAGTCTGGAGGAATTATCTTATAGAAAACATTACCTCTGATCAGTTTGGAATGGGGTTATCTCTTTTTAAAAATAATTTGGGTGAGAAGATATTTTCATGTGTAGATGGTTATCTCTTTTTTTTTCCATTAAAAAATACAAACAAAACGTAACATAACCATTTTCTAATTCGACAAGTAAGCCAAAATCGTAATATTGATGATGCACTCTCAAGGTTTTTTTTTGTGGTGGGATGACAAAAGTATTTCTGGCTGATGTAAAAATATTTTGTCCGCCACATATACATTTTTTTATCAGAATCTAATATTGGATCTTGATAGTCAAAAAAATCGGCAAATTTTGGTGAATATGTATGTGTCTGTATGTAACGCCCTCCCTTGTATGCATCCAAGAGAGTCGTTTGTTAAGCGGAATTAGAGTCGTTAACGTCACATGAGCTATCAAAGATTCTTTTACTAAGTTCAAATCCGAAATCTGCTTCTACAATTCTTATTACTTCTGTTTGGACGATAAAAAATATTTCAAGTGATTTAGAAAGAGCACGTTTGGGGCTTCGCGTGCATATAAAATAATAGTAAATCAGAGTTCATTTGCTCATAAAAACACCACCCGTAAGGTGCACTGTAAAAATTTCAGCACTTAGATTCTTTTCACAAAGATTTTCCAAAATAGCCGTTGTTCATCAAAGTTCAAGATAAAAATAGAGGTGATAAAGTCTACAGTCATCCAAGAGTACCAAAATATCAATCATTACAGTCATCCAATCAAACAAACAGCAACAATACAAGTCCATTCATCAGCAAGCAACAGCAAACATCACGTCTTCATGTGCTTTTACGTCCTCCTGCCATTTAGGAAAATAGCAGCCCCGAAGGGGTGAGAATAATCCCAGTAGTGTGGCAACAAAACCAGTAATATAACAGTATTAACTAGGCACAAAATCATAAACAGTCACTTCAACATATCCTTGTTCCTTTTCCTTTTTCCTTTTCATCATATCATATATTGCGTATATAACGCCTTTCCTTTGCGCTTTTAGCACCGTCGTGCGCGCACTTCACAGTGGAATCAAATACCCTTGGCACCTGAGCTCCATGTGGATTCCAACTGTGGGCCTATGCGGACTGATGCCAAGTGTCCCATACCCCGGTACCTTGGGGATGCCTATATGATGCTTGCTCAAACACATGGTCCTGTACATAACTATTCTAAAACAAGGCCTATATGATTTTGATACATGCATGTCATGCTATGCTTTCACACACCCAAAGCGTAAAAATGCGGTATGATGTAAGGTGCATGCTTATATACCTTTCATATAGCCATCACGGCACATATACTTTTCATATGCGTTATGCTGCCACATAACGTCTTTACCTCATAATCATATAGCCATCACGGCACATTTTTGGCAGTTTCCTTTCATCATAATGGAACATAATATTTTTACGGCATATGGAGCATCATGTCACAATTTCATACCAATAGTCAATAGTCACATTAGGTAATATCGCCTGACACTTACCTTGTGTGCCTTAAACAATATCAAACAGCGGCGAAGTATCTCACTTCTTAGGCGCACCTAAATCAATTACAATCAATCATTTACAGTGGCTATTTACAGCAGAAACAGTGAGCATACAGCAGTGTTTTACAGTGGAAAACAGTGAGCATACAGCAGGGTTTTACAGTGGAAAACAGTGAGCATACAACAGTGTTTTACAGCAGAAAACAGTGACGTTTGTGCTTAAAACAGTGAGCAGAAATAGTGAGTTGTTCTTTAAAACAGTGAGCAGAAAACAGTGGTATTTTCCTTAAAAACAGTGGACAGAACAGTGACGTTTTACAGCAGGAAAACAGTGACATATAGCAGAAACAGTGACCATTTTGAAACAGAAACAGTGGCTCTTTGGACATCAACAGTGGCAGAAACAGTGACATCAAACAGTGGCATTTGAACGTTTAAAACAGTGACATAACAGTGGCATTTGAACCTTAAAAACAGTGACATTAGTGGTGATATTTGCACATTGAAACAGTGGTATACTTGGTGATTTTTGGACATTAAAACAGTGGCATAACTAGTGGTTGTTGATCATCAAAACAGTGGCATAATTAGGAGTACTTGAACACCAATACAGTGGCATAAAGAGTGGTGTTTGGGCATCAAAAATGGTGATCATTTTATGCAGAAACAGTGGCTCATTAAGTACTAAAACAGTGAGTGTTTTTGGTGCAAAACAGTGACATATGTGGCATTAAAACAGTGAGCATTTTATGCAGAAACAGTGGCATATAATGGACTAAAACAGTGGCATATAATGGGTTAAAACAGTGACATATATGTGCAGAAACAGTGGCATATTATGGACTAAAACAGTGGCATATAATGGGCTAAAACAGTGGCATATAATGGGTTAAAACAGTGGCATATATGTGCAGAAACAGTGGCATCAAATGGTGATCTTGAGGAACCGAAACAGTGAGCATTTTATCCTCAAAACAGTGGCACATTCATAGGGAAACAGTGGCATTTGCATACAAAACAGTGGCATATTCATACAAAAACAGTGGCATATATCTTAAGCATAACCATGAGACTTTCATGCATACAAATCCTCATAAAATAGCTCCATCCTTATTCCTTTACCATACTCATTCAAGAATCCAAAACCACACATAATCAAGGAGACATTCAAGCACACACATATGATTACACACCATGAAAGAGGTCTAAGTTCAAGGCTTACCTCTTGTAGCACACACTTCTTGTCACACACCACACCTTTCTAGTTCTACTTCACACAAGTCCACCCTTCCTAGAGATGTTCTATGCGCAAAATGGTGAGGAGGGCACCTTTGGACAGCTTCAAGGTTGAGGAACAAGGCTGGACAGTGAGGGGAAAAGAAGAAGAAAGGGCTTGCACTTGCTTGGTGTAGGTCACGGTTTTGGAGAGGTGTGGGAAGGTGTGTTGTCTTAGCAAAGTCTTCTTGCTCCAATGAAGCTTGTAGGTTCGGCTAGAGTGTGAGGGAGAGGGGAGGAGTTGGCTGCACTTGTAAGTGAGGACAGCCCTTCCTTGTGCGCATACTTAAAGGGAAAGTGAGGGAGTTGCAATGATGCAACACTCAAGAAAATTCTGGTTGCTTGTGCAGGTGGGGCTGACACTTGGGCTGAACAAGCAAAGGGTTGCTTCTAACATACACTAAGCACATGCAAGGAGGTTTACTGCTAAGGTTCACAAAATGCAAGACAATTTGTGGCAGCCAAAAAAATCTGCTTTGGTGCAGTCTATGTGCGCATGGGATGAGAGGTTGCAGCCCCATAATCCTTCTTTGGTTGCATGTGGAAGCAAGGGGCAGATTTGGCTCATGATGGACTGCCAAAAGCATGCAAAAATCTGCACATTGCAGCCTCATGATGGAAGGTGTAAGGTGGTTCTCCAAGTCAACAAGTTAGGCAGTTTTGTGTCATAGAAAAATCTGATCTATGCCCCTCCATGTGCGCCTAAAGGTGAGATGTATGCAGCCCAAAATGATGCTAAGGAGTACATGTGTCTTCCATGCAATGAAGTTGAAGTCAAATGTGCACATGCAAGGTGTGAGGTGGCGGTTTAGCAAGGGAAAAATTGGCAGATTTTCAAAGTCCCAATTACTCTCTTATGCGCATGAAATGAGGAGTGAATTACATCTAGCCATGTGGTGTACCTTGCTGCACAAGACAGCCTTGTTGGACAAGGCTTAGGGGAGGTAAAAGTGGTTACAACATAGGGCTGAACTAGCTAGGTCCAAAAGCCTCCTTGGGCCATTGGCCACACACTACAATGGATCCAATAAGACAAGTCTAAGGGTGGCAAGTCCACACACACTAGCCCACTTCCAAAGTCCTATAACACAAAAGCCTTATAACACACACAAACAAATTACTCTAATGATTTTAATAAATTTCACATGCCTACATAAGCACACTCCTATGATTTAATTTAAATACTTACCTTAGTCTCATCCAAGGATAAAGATCAAACAATTCACAAGCCATCAAACCTACACCATAAATCCGAATTCTACACATGTACCTATAACATATAGTACTTATGTATTTTACTAATTATGCGGGATGTTACACTCTCCCCACCAAATAGGAATTTTGTCCGCAAAATAAACTTACTTAAGAGCTAAACAGTTCTGGATAGCGTTTCTGAATATCGTCCTCGCGCTCCCAAGTGGCTTCAGCTGCCGATCTGTTGTTCCATAATACTTTCACCAACGGAATCTCTTTAGAACGGAGTCGCTTGACGGATCTTTCAAGAATTTGGAACGGTAGTACTTGATACGTCAGATTTTCCTTTAGTTCCACTTCTTCCGGCTGTAATACGTGAGATGGATCAGAGAGATACCTCCGTAGTTGTGACACATGAAATACATTGTGAATTCCTGACAGATTGGGTGGTAAAGCCAACCGGTATGCAGACTCTCCAATCCGGTCCATAATCAGATACGGTCCTAAGTACCGTGGACTTAACTTCTTTACTCCCATTCTCCTTCCGAGTCCCGATGTAGGTGTGATTCTCAAAAATACATGGTCTCCGACTTCGAAAGATAGAGGCTTATGACGCTTGTCGTAATAACTCTTCTGTCTGGCCTGAGCCCTCTGCATATTTTCTCGAATCTTCTTTACTTGTTCGGATGTTTCTTGAATTAGATCGGGTCCTAACATACTTCGCTCACCCACTTCCATCCAGCACAAAGGTGATCTGCATTTTCTCCCATACAGAGCTTCGTACGGTGCCATCTGAATACTGGAGTGGTAACTATTGTTGTAAGCGAATTCAATCAAAGAAAGATAGTTATCCCAGCTGCCTCCTAACTCCAAAACACATGCTCGTAACATGTCCTCTAATGCTTGAATGGTGCGTTCCGTCTGTCCATCGGTCTGCGGGTGGTAAGCAGTACTCAACCTCAAATGGGTCCCTAATGCTCTTTGAAAAGATTCCCAGAACTTAGATGTAAACTTGGGATCACGATCACTGACAATACTCGTAGGAACTCCGTGCAGCTTCACAATCTCCTGCAGGTAAATCCTGGCAAGTCTCTCTGTATTATATGTGGTCCTAACACGCAAGAAATGAGCTGACTTCGTTAAACGATCAACAATCACCCAGATAGCATCATATCCTTCTCGCGTCCGAGGAAGTCCAACTACAAAATCCATCGCAATACTGTCCCACTTCCATTCGGGAATCTCCAAAGGTTGAAGGAGTCCCGACGGTTTCTGATGTTCGTACTTCACCTTCTGACAAGTTAAGCATCGAGATACATACTCCGCAATATCACGCTTCATACCCGGCCACCAAAACGAGGTCTTCAAATCATGGTACATCTTCGTGGATCCAGGATGAACTGCATACTTACCCTTGTGAGCCTCCTGTAAAACTTCTTGCTTCAACTCTTCATTCGGCACAACCAGCCGTCCTTGAAATCTCCAAACATCATTCTCATCCTTTACAACATCTTGGCTGCCAACCAAATCACGGACTAACTCTTCATCTTTCTAAGCCTCCTTAATTCTACTGATCAATTCATTCTCCACCTTTATATTTCCCAATCTTATGTTATGCCTCTCTCGTCTACAGATAAATTCGAATCTCGAAAGGCCTCAAACAATTTCAGCTCCTCCATCATCAGAGTTGCAGTGTGCAGTGTCTTCCTGCTCAGGGCGTCAGCTACCACGTTTGCCTTTCCTGGGTGGTATTTAAGTTCAAAATCGTAGTCCTTCAGAAATTCCATCCACCGTCGTTGCCGCATATTCAGCTCCTTCTGGTCGAACAAATACTTCAAACTCTTATGATCGCTGAACACGTCGAACTGCGAACCATACAAGTGGTGCCTCCAGATTTTAAGTGCGAACACTATAGCTGCTAACTCCAAATCGTGCGTAGGATAATTTTCTTCGTGAGGCTTTAGTTGTCGAGATGCGTAAGCTACCGCCATACGATCCTGCATCAACACGCATCCCAGTCCTTTTAGCGACGCATCACAGTATACTTCGAACTTTCGAGTAGGATCCGGAATCGTGAGTACGGGAGCACTCGTCAATCTGCTCTTTAGTTCCAAGAAACATTCTTCACAAGCTTCAGTCCACTCAAAAGGCTTATCCTTCCGAGTGAGACGAGTAAGAGGTTGCACTATCTGAGAGAAATTCTGGATGAACCTTCGATAGTATCCAGCAAGACCTAAGAAACTTCTTACTTCGGTGACAGTCTTGGGTCGTTCCCAATTCATGACAGCTTCAACTTTGCTGGGGTCCACCGCGATACCTTCTGATGAAATGACATGGCCCAGAAACTGGACCTCTTTAAGCCAAAACTCGCACTTCGACCATTTCGCGTACAACTGCTTCCCCTTCAAGATTTGCAAGACAATCCTCAGATGTTCCGCGTGCAGCTCTTCATTAGCTGAGTAAATCAGGATATCGTCGATAAACACAATAACAAACTGATCAAGAAAGGGGCGGAAAATGCGGTTCATGTAGTCCATGAATACCGCTGGAGCATTCGTAAGTCCGAATGGGATCACCTGATATTCGTAGTGCCCATAACGAGTCCTAAAAGCTGTTTTCGGAATATCCTCCGGTTTGACCCGGATCTGATGGTATCCCGATCGTAAATCTATCTTGGAGAAGACTCTGGCTCCTCTCAGCTGGTCCATCAAATCGTCGATCCTCGGTAGCGGATACTTATTCTTCACCGTTGCTTTGTTCAGCTGGCGGTAATCTACACACAGACGTAAACTTCCATCCTTCTTCTTAATCAAGATGGCTGGAGCACCCCATGGAGAGGTACTCGGTCTGATGAATTCCTTTGCCAAAAGCTCTTCTATCTGCTTCTTCAACTCGCGAAGTTCCAAAGGCGCCATACGATACGGGGCAATGGAGATTGGTCCAACTCCAGGAACAAGTTCGATAGAAAATTCTATTTCCCTATGAGGAGGCAATCGAGGTATTTCATCCGGGAATACCTCCTCGAATTCTCTAACTACCGGTACATTCTGAATTTGATTGTCAACCGAGGTCTCAGCCTCGATCGACAAAAGATACCCTGCTGCTCCCTTGCGGAGCTCTTTTCTAACTTGCAATAAAGAAATGAGAGAGAAAGGTTGAAAATTACCATCTTTCGCAGGAACAACGACTTTCCCCGCTCGACAATCCAAAGTTATCCCGTTTTCCGTCAACCAGTCCATACCGATAATCACATCGAAGTTGAATACCGGCAGGACCACCAAGTTAACTGTATACGTGTTCCCTTCATACTGCAAGGTAACACCTCTGCAGATCTCTGAGGCCGTGCCCGATCCTCCAGTAGGTGTGCTGATGTGTAACTCATAAGGTAACGGGGTTGGGGTGATGCCTATTCTCAAAGCAGTATGCTTTGCCATAAAAGAGCCAGACGCTCCAGAATCAAAGATAACAGAAATTGGGTGACCATTTAAAGTGACATTACCTTTGATCAGGTTGGGAAACTTCTGTGCTTCATTTGCATCCAATGTGAACACCCGTGCTTGCGTAGGCTGTTGGTCAGCGTTCTGGGGGCATTTGTAAGCAAAATGTCCTTGTTGGCCACATCTGAAACATGCATTGTTGTTCTTGCGACAAACTCCCAAGTGATTCTTTCCACATGTAGCACAAACAGTCGCACCCTGTCGTCCAGTTGACGATTGACCAACAGTATTGCTTCTCTTAAAATTTCCAGGCCGCGCCTGCAACTGCGTGCCTCTGCCTCGACCCCTACCAGGTGCCGTCCTGAAGAACCTGCCTGCTCTGTTTCCTCCGTGGAATTGGGTTGGTTGCTTGTTCAAGTTCTTGGCCTCATTAATGATTCCTTCTGCCTGACGACTCTGGTTGATGAGTTCCGGAAGTGTACGATTAGCCGTCGTCAAGATGAGTTTACGGATTTCCGGATGTAATCCGCTTTCGAACTTCTCCACCTGCCATTCTTCATCATAAATGTTCCGGTCAAAGTTGGCGTACTCGATCAGCTTCCCAAATTTTGCAATGTACTCATTAACCGACATGTTATCCTGCCTGAGTGACAGCAGTTCAGTGTGCTTCATTCTTCTCATTGCCTTAGGAAAATACTTATCCAAAAATACTTGTCTGAATACGGCCCATGTCAGTTCAACGTCCTGAGCTCTCAGCAGAGCCCTCGCACCAGTCCACCATGTTAAAGCTTCTCCCATCAGCTGGTACGATGCGTAATCAGTCTTTTGCGCTTCCGGGCATGCCATGCGTTCGAAAATATGCTCGATCATCTGCAGCCACTTCGCTGCAGCCTCGGGGTTGTCTTCACCCTCAAAGGTAGGTGGTTGGAAGTTGCGGAAGTCTTTCAACCTCCGACGGGCAATTTCTTCTGCATTGTCATACAGTGGGGGTGGGTTCTGATTCTGTTCCCTATGGTCGCGCCATTCTTGGCTCATATTCTGAATAAACGTTGCTAGTCCCCCAATGGTAGTGATAAGATCCTCTTCCGCATCGCCAGACCTTCCCCGAGTTGAACCGCGACCACCTGCCATGATTCTGCACTCACAATATCAGGAAATGAGTTGATCAGGCTCACCGCAAGTTATTCATGGCAGCAGTCCCAAGTAGGTACTCGGGTTCAATTCGGACAAGTTAACTATGCATCCGAGTCTTATCACAGAATGGTCTAAACAATCTAACTATCCTAGTCAATATATACTCAAGCACTTAAACTATAGCACATTTAGACAGTCAATCAGCAGATAAACACAATCAACAATCAATTCAATCAATCACAAGCAAATCCATGGACCAAACTGCTTTGATACCAATTAGTGTAACGCCCTCCCTTGTATGCATCCAAGAGAGTCATTTGCTAAGCGGAATTAGAGTCGTTAACGTCACATGAGCTAACAGAGATTCTTATAAAAATACATGTCAAATCCGAAACACGCTTCTACAATTCTTATCACTTCTGTTTGGACGATAAAAAATATTTTAAGTGATTTGGAAAGAGCACGTTTGGGGCTTCGCGTGCATATAAAATAATAGTAAATCAGAGTTCGTTTGCTCATAAAAACACCACCCGTAAGGTGTACTGTAAAAATTTCAGCACATAAGTCTTTCAAAAATTCCTTTCACAAACGTTTTCCAAAATAGCCGCTGTTCATAAAAGTTCAAGATAAAATAGAGATGATAAAGTCTACAGTCATCCAAGAGTACCAAAATATTAATCATTACAGTCATCCAATCAATCAAAACAGCAACAGTGATAATCCATGCATCAGCAAGCAACAGCAAAACATCACTCCTTCAAATGCTTTTACGTCCTCCTGCCATTTTGGAAAAATAGCAGCCCCGAAGGGGTGAGAATAATCCCAGTAGTGTGGCAACAAAACCAGCAATATAACAGTATTAACTAGGCACAAAATCATAAACAGTCACTTCAACATATCCTTGTTCCTTTTCCTTTTTCCTTTTCATCATATTCATATATTGCGTATATAACGCCTTTCCTTTGCGCTTTTAGCACCGTCGTGCGCGCACTTCACAGTGGAATCAAATATCCCTTGGCACCTGAGCTCCATGTGGATTCCAACTGTGGGCCTATGCGGACTGATGCCAAGTGTCCCATACCCCGGTACCTTGGGGATGCCTATATGATGCTTGCTCAAACACATGGTCCTGTACATAACTATTCTAAAACAAGGCCTATATGATCTTGATACATGCATGTCATGCTATGCTTTCACACACAAAGCGTAAAAATGCGGTATGATGTAAGATGCATGCTTATATACCTTTCATATAGCCATCACGGCACATATACTTTTCATATGCGTTATGCTGCCACATAACGTCTTTACCTCATAATCATATAGCCATCACGGCACATTTTTGGCAGTTTCCTTTCATCATAATGGAACATAATATTTTTACGGAATATGGAGCATCATGTCACAATTTTATACCAGTAGTCAATAGTCACATTAGGCAATATCGCCTGACACTTACCTTTGCGTGCCTTAAATAATACCAAACAGCAGCGAAGTATCTCACTTCTTAAGCGCACCTAAATCAATTACAACCAATCATTTACAGTGGCTATTTACAGCAGAAACAGTGAGCATACAGCAGTGTTTTACAGTGGAAAACAGTGAGCATACAGCAGTGTTTTACAGCAGAAAAACAGTGAGCATACAGCAGCATTTTTACAGCAGAAAACAGTGACGTTCGTGCTTAAAACAGTGAGCAGAAACAGTGAGTTGTTCTTTAAAACAGTGAGCAGAAAACAGTGGTTTTTTCCTTAAAAACAGTGGACAGAAACAGTGACGTTTTACAGCAGGAAAACAGTAAACATACAGCAGAAACAGTGACCATTTTGAAACAGAAACAGTGGCTCTTTGGACATCAACAGTGGCAGAAACAGTGACATCAAACAGTGGCAGAAACAGTGGTATTTGAACGTTAGAACAGTGACATAATCAGTGGCTTTTGCGCATCAAAATGGTGGCATGAATGGTAGTATTTAATCATTAAAACAGTGACATTAGTGGTGATATTTGCACATCAAAAACAGTGGCAAAGGGAGTGGTTTTTGAACATTAAAAATAGTGGCATGAATGATACATTTGAACATTCAAAACAGTGATATAAATCATGATTTTTAGACATTAAAACAGTGGCATAAATAGTGGTTCTTGATCATCAAAACAGTGGCAAAATGGGAGTATTTAGACACCAATATAGTGGCATAAAGGGTAGTGTTTGGACATCAAGATGATGGTTATTTTATGCAGAAACAGTGGCTCATTAAGTACTAAAACAGTGAGTGTTTTTGGTGCAAAACAGTGACACATGTGGCATTAAAACAGTGAGCATTTTATGCAGAAACAGTGGCACATTATGGACTAAAACAGTGAGCATTTTATGCAGAAAACAGTGGCATATTATGGACTAAAACAGTGAGTATTTTATGCAGAAACAGTGGCACATTATGGACTAAAACAGTGAGCATTTTATGCAGAAAACAGTGGCATATTATGGACTAAAACAGTGAGTATTTTATGCAGAAACAGTGGCATGTGGAGCACTAAAACAGTGGCATATTTCTCTTCAAAACAGTGGCATATTCATACAAAAACAGTGGCATATATATTCCTCAAAACAGTGGGCATTAACTTAAGTATGACCATGAGACTTCCATTCCATAACTTTAAGCATACAAATCATCATGAAATAGCTCCACCATTCTACTTTTACCATGCTCATTCTTGAATCCAAAACCACACATAATCAAGGAGACATTCAAGCACACACATGGTTACACAATGAAAGAGGTCTAAGTTCTAGGCTTACCTCTTGTAGCACACACTTCTAGTCACACACCACACCTTTCTAGTTCTACCAACAACAAGTCCCCACTTCCTAGGATGTTCTATGCGCAAATATGGTGAGGAGGAACAAACTTGGACAGCTTCAAGGTTGAGGACAAGGCTGGACAGTGAGGGAAGAAGAAGAAGAAGAGCTTGCACTTGCTTGGTGTAGGTCACGGTTTTGGAGAGGTGAGGGAAGGTGAGTTAGCAAAGTCTTCTTGCTCCAAGGATGCTTGTAGGTTCGGCTAGGAGAGTGAGGGAATGAGGGAGGAAGGTTGGCTGCACTTGTACATGAGGCCAGCCCTTCCTTGTGCGCATACTTAAAGGGAAAGTGAGGAGAGTTGTCAATGATTAACCATCATGAAAATTCTGGTTGCTTGAAGGGGTGGGGCTGCACACTAGGGCTGAACAAGCAAAGGGTTGCTTCTAACATACACTATGCACATGCAAAGAGTGAGGGGAGTTGTCATCAAGAGCACATGCTAGGAGGTTCAATAAGTCCACAAGCAAGACAGCTTTGTGGCAGCCAAAAAAATCTGCTTTGGTGCAGTCTATGTGCGCATGGGATGAGAGGTTGCAGCCCCAAAATCCTTCTTTGGTTGCATGTGGAAGCAAGGGGCAGATTTGGCTCATGATGGACTGCCAAAAGCATGCAAAAATCTGCACATTGCAGCCTCATGATGGAAGGTGTAAGGTGGTTCACCAAGTCAACAAGTTAGGCAGTTTTGTGTCATAGAAAAATCTGATCTATGCCCCTCCATGTGCGCCTAAAGGTGAGATGTATGCAGCCCAAAATGATGCAAAGGTGTACATGTGTCTTCCATGCAATGAAGTTGAAGTCAAATGTGCACATGCAAGGTGTGAGGTGGCGGTTTAGCAAGGGAAAAATTGGCAGATTTTCAAAGTCCCAATTACTCTCTTATGCGCATGAAATGAGGAGTGAATTACATCTAGCCATGTGGTGTACCTTGCTGCACAAGACAGCCTTGTTGGACAAGGCTTAGGGGAGGTAAAAGTGGGTTCAACATAGGGCTGAACTAGCTAGGTCCAAAAGCCTCCTTGGGCCATTGGCCTACACACTACAATGGATCCAATAACACAAGTCTAAGGGTGGCAAGTCCACACACACTAGCCCACTTCCAAAGTCCTATAACACAAAAGCCTTATAACACACACAAACAAATTACTCATATGATTTTAATAAATTTCACATGCCTACAAAAGCACCCTGCTATGATTTAATTTAAATACTTACCTTAGTCTCATCCAAGGATAAAGATCAAACAATTCGCAAGCCATCAAACATACACCATAAATCCGAATTCTACACATGTACCTATAACATATAGTACTTATGTATTTTACTAATTATGCGGGATGTTACACGCCACATATACATTTTTTTATCAGAATCTAATATTGGATCTTGATTGTCAAAAAAATCGGCAAATTTTGGTGAATATGTATGTGTCTGTAGTTGATATATCTTTTTATAACAGCTATAGAAAAACTAAACCCATAATTTTTATGCTAAAAATGTAAATTGTGATATTTGAACTTTGGGTTTTTTATCATATATTTGCAAATTTTAAATATTTTTTATTAAAACAAGGGTAAAAATCAAATATTTTTTCAATCAATCTGGAAAGAAAACTATCCATAAAGTTAACAACTTTAACTCTGTGAAAATCAATCTCATATTCATTTCCAAACCCCAACAGAACCAAAAATCTGGAGAATAATTAGCTCATTCACATATTGACAGAAAACAAATATATATATATATATATATATATATATATGAAGAAGCAAGTCAAAAAGAAGAAGGTGACCTGTAATGGAAGGGCTCGCAGCCTTAATGCAATTGCTAAAGCAAGCACCCATCAACAAAATCACCCCTATAAACGAAGATTTCAAAGGTTAAGGCTTTCAAATGCAAGCAAAAAAAAAAGAGTGTCAAACTTCAAAGGGTGAAAAGGCAAGTTTGCAAAAATGGGGTGGATAAAAAGAGCAACAACCACAGAATGAAAGCCAAATAAAACAGAAGAAAAAGAAATCACTTGGCTTAAGGCAGATCCTAGTGATTGCGCACTGAATAGGTGAGATTTCAGAAACCTTTTTACAAGTCTTGATGATTTGGATGTTGACGAGAAGGATCGGGGAAGCAAGGGTCAAAAGAGGAAATTTGGTCACTTTTTTAATGGAGTCTATAATTTTCGTAGCGTTTTTGATCCTGGTTGTGAAATGGTTTAGAGTGTGTACCTTTGTGGTTTAACCCTCTATTTATAGTGGATTTTTGGGCCTCTTAGCAATATTGGGCTCAATAGCTGTTTGGATAGGATCATCATTAATAGAAGATCCCTTCCAATTAATTATAGGATTAATGTATAAGATAATTTTATTTCTTACACACACACACAATATATATATATATATATATATATATATATATATAAATGTGTGGGACCCTCCCAATTAATTATACGATTAATGTATGAGACAATTTTATCTCTTATATATACATAAATATAAGTACGTGAGACCCATTTAAGGTCATTTAAAGAGAAAAGAGAGAGAAAAAAAATGGGTCACAAACTTTTATATGTTTGGAAATTATCTCATGTAACATGAGAAATATTAATCTCTATAATTGTATATATTAAGATAAGAGTTTTTTTCATATCTCTTAAAAAATGTTAAATAAAAAGTAAATATATTTCATATTTGATAATAAAAATTAGTTTGTTTACAAAAAAAAAATCGATTACATTTTTTTGAAAATAATATATTTATTAATAAAATTAGTCACATATAATTAAAATTATTTAATGGATGATATACTAATGTACTAATAACAAATAATAAAGATGAAATAATGACTTTTTCATTGCTTTATTTGAAAAAGAAAATATTACTAAATTACAAGCACATGAAAATTATTTTTCAATCTAATAGTAGGATAGCGAGATCAGGGTATGTTAGAATCCTAATAAAGAGATTAGCGGGACTGCCAGGCGCCAGCATGCATTTATACATAAAATCTTGGTCACGCGTTTCATAATACTCTCTTTCATATAAATAATAATTAATATCATAACTAATGTATATGATTACCTTATCGAAGTTTTTGTAAATTAAAAATGATAAATTTATTGTAATAATGACAATTTGATGATTGTTTTTATTTTCCTTTAATCCTTACCAAAAAAATTCAACTATTTGATTTCATTAAAGTCGGATAAGTAATATGATGCATAATTCACACAATTGTTTAAATGCTAGAGTCATTTGCGAAACGTTGTGATTGTTGTGTTATGATTTTGATATTTTTCTCATTGATTAATCAATATACCGTTAAAAATTTGGCCGCTTCCAAAGGTGAATTGAATATCACGAAATTTATGAAAAAATCCTTTTTTTATTTTCAAATTACAAATTTATATAAACTTTGACTCGTAAAGAGATTAAGGATAAAAACAAAGACAACATATTTCATACCAATTATCATAAACATACAATCAATGCTAGTACATACAAGAAATTCAACATGAGAGAACTCAAAATTCAATTTAATCTAGTCCGATCACCACCATAGTGACCTAAGTCAAATTGCTAAATGCTCAACAATTCTACAATGTGGGCTGCTTAGCTGTCCGGATAGGATCATCATTAATAGAAAATTCCCTTTCTTTTGTGCTCCATATTTCTGCCTTCTAAAATGTGGGTTGCTTATCTGTCTGGATAGGATCATCATTAATAGAATATTCTCTTCCTGTTTGTGTGTCCTTTATCGGACCTTCTAGAATATAGGCCTTTGTCAGGTCCATAAAAACTTTTTTCTTTTTTTTTTTCTTTTTCTTCCTATTTCTTGCTTTTTGTCTTTTTGGAAACCCAGTAAACATTAATGCACGGAATATAAATAGGAGAGAAATTTATTTACCAAAGTTATTATTTTTTGTTATTAATTTTTAATTGTTAATTTTCGTGAGACGGTTATAATTTATTGGATGATATTTATTAATTAATTATAAATTTTTAGTAATTATGAATAATAGATTAACGAAAATCAACGGTTAAGGTTTGATAATAAAATTTGGTAAAGAGACCCATGTAAGGTCATGTAAAGAGAAAAGAGAGAATTTATAAATAAATAAAAAAGAGAAAAAAGGGAAGAAAAAAAAATACGGGTCACAAACTTTTACATATTTGGAAATTATCATGTGTACATGTGTGGAATTCGGATGTATGGTTTATGGGTAATGGTTTGTGAATCGTTTGATCTTTATTTCTTGGATAAGACTAAGGTAGTTAATTAAATTAAATCATAGGAAGTTACATATGTAGACATGTGAACTTGATCTTATGAATAATGTGAGTGTGTGCTAGAAGGCATTAGTGTTTGGATGTGGGCTTGAGTGTGTATAGACTTGTTGCTTTTGGACTTGGGTGTTTGGATCCTTTGTGTGTGTGTGGCCAATGGCCCAAGGATGGCTCTTGGATCAAGCCAATTCAGCCCAAAATTGTAACCATTCTTATTTCCCCTAAACCTTGCCCATTTTGGGTGTCTTGTGCATCAAGAAACAACCACTTGGCTTCATGTTTACCCTCTCTTTTATGCGCACAAGTAGATGGATTACACTTAGAAAAATCTGCCTAATTCCTTCATGTTTGACCGCCACCTCATCTTGATTATACACACTTGATTTTAATTTTATTGCATGGTGGACACATGTGCAATTTAGCATGTTTTTGGGCTGCATACTCATCCATTTAGGCGCACATGGGAGGGACTTTTGTGCAGATTTCTTGTGTCACCAAATTGCCTAACTTGTTGACTTGGAGAACCCTCTTACACTTCCATCATTAGACTGCATTGTGCAGATTTTGTTGCAAGCTTTTGCAGCCATCATAAGTCAAACCTCCTCCTCCTTCCACATGCATCATGAGACTGCCTTCTCATCATTTTTGTGCAGAGGTCAGCTGCATGAATCTGAATCCTTGGCTGCCACAAAGCCCTCTAGCTTGTGGACTTAGTGAACCTCCCTCACCCCTCATCATTGTGCGCATAGCTTGGCTTTTTATGCAGAATTTTTCTGCACAAGGACAGCCCTATTTGAGTGCTTGGACTGTCACAAATCTGCACCCACATGCACCTCTTTTCCTCTCATGATTTGCGCACCAAGGACTGCATAAGTGCAGATTTTTGGGCTGCCACATGGTTAGTTTACTTGTTGACTTAGCTAAGCTCTTGCATGTGCACTTGACCCTTCCTTCCCACTCCATTCATGCGCAACTCATGATCATTTGTGCAGAAATTTCCTGCCTTGGACAGCCCTCAAAGCTGAACAAATCTTCCCTCACCTCTTGCATGTAAATAGAGTAAAGAAGAAGCAAACCTTGCTTGATTCAGCCTTAGATTCAGCCCCAAGAAATCTGAACCTTCCATGATGGTTAATCATAGCAACTCCTCTCCTCCCTCTCTTTAAATTTGCGCACAAGAGGGGCTGCCCCCATTCACTTGTGCAGCAAATTCTCCTCCTCCTCCTCACTCCCTCTAGCCACCAACAAGCCACCTTGGAGCAAGAAGACTTTGTCAAGCCAACTTCCCCTCTCCTTCACCTCAACCATACACCAAGCTTGTGCTAGCCTTCCTTCTCACCTTGTTGCGCATAGATCACCATAGGAAGTAAGGATTTGTTGTGTAGAGAAGCTTGAAGGTGGTGTGTGACTTTGAAGGGTGTGCTACAAGAGGTAGGCTTTAAACCTTGAACTCTTTCTTTGTGTAGCCATGTATGTATGCTTAAATGACTCCTTGTGTATGTGTTGTTTTGGGATTCAAGTATGAGCATGGTAAAAAATTAGAATGGTGGAGCTATTTCATGATGAATTATATGCATAAAAATCTTATGGTTATATTTGAGCTAGGTCACTAATTCTTGTATGATTAGGCCACTGTTTTAAAGAGAAATGTGCCACTGTTTCCTTATGTAAATGCCACTGTTTTGGAGATGTAATGCCACTGTTTCGGTCCCTAAAAATCACATTTTAAGCCACTGTTTCTGCACATTTTAAGCCACTGTTTCTGCACATTTTAAGCCACTGTTTCTGCACATTTTAAGCCACTGTTTCTGCACATTTTAAGCCACTGTTTCTGCACATTTTAAGCCACTGTTTCTGCACATTTTAAGCCACTGTTTCACATGCACTGTTTCTGCACATTTTAAGCCACTGTTTCTGCACATTTTAAGCCACTGTTTCAGCCATGACATGCCACTGTTCCATGCTTAAAACGCCACTGTTTCAGCCATGTAATGCCACTATTTTCATGCTTAAAATGCCACTGTTTCCATGCTTAAAATGCCACTGTTTTAGCCATGTAATGCCACTATGTTCATGCTTAAAATGCCACTGTTTCCATGCTTAAAATGCCACTGTTTTAGCCATGTTTTAATGCCACTGTTTTATGCATAAAAATGCCACTGTTTAAGTCATTCCATGCCACTGTTTATATGCATAAATGCCACTGTTTATATGCATAAATGCCACTGTTTTTATGCCTCAAATGCCACTGTTTTAGTCATCATATGCCACTGTTTTTATGCATAAAAATGCCACTGTTTTAGCCCTTCTATGCCACTGTTTGTATGCATAAAATGTCACTGTTTTAATCCATGATAGGCCACTGTTTATGCCACTGTTTTGGAAGTTCAAGTGCCACTGTTTCTGTTTTAAAAATGCCACTGTTTCTGTTTTAAAAACGCCACTGTTTCTGTTTTGGAAAAGTTTAAAACGTCACTGTTTTGGCTGCTGTAAACACTGCTGTATACTCACTGTTTTGCTGCTGTATGTTCACTGTTTTGGCTGCTGTAAACACTGCTGTATGCTCACTGTTTTGCTGCTGTATGCTCACTGTTTTGCTGCTGTATGTTCACTGTTTTGGCTGCTGTAAACACTGCTGTATGCTCACTGTTTTGCTGCTGTATGCTCACTGTTTTGCTGCTGTATGTTCACTGTTTTGGCTGCTGTAAGCCACTGCTGTATGCTCTCTGTTCTGCTGTAAATAGCCACTGTAAATGATTAGTTTTAATTGATTTAGGTGCGCTTAAGAAGTGAGAATATTTCGCTGCCGTTGGTAATATTTAAGGAAAGCTAAGGTAAGTGTCAGGCGATGAAGCCTAATGTGACTATTGACTACTGGTATAGAATTGTAACATGATGCTCCATATGCCGTAAAAATGTTATGTTCCATTATAATGAAAGGAAACTGCCAAAATGTGTCGTGATGACTATGAGGTAAGACGTTATGTGGCAGCATAACGCATATGAAAGGTATATAAGCATGCATCTTACATTATACCGCATTTTTACGCTTTGTGTGTGAAAGCATAGCATGACATACATATATCATGATCATATAGGCCTTGTTTTAGAATAGTTATGTACAGGACCATGTGTTTGAGCAAGCATCATATAGGCATCCCCAAGGTACCGGGGTATGGGACACTTGGCATCAGTCCGCATAGGCCCTCAGATGGAATCCACATGGAGCTCAGGTGCCAAGGGTATATTTGATTCCACTGGGAAGTGCGCGCACGACGGTGCTAAAAGCGCAAAGGAAAGGCGTTATATACGCAATATATGAATATGATAAAAAGGAAAAGGAACAAGGATATGTTGAAGTGACTGTTTCTAATTTTGTGCCTAGTTAATATTGTTATATTACTGGTTTTATTGCCACACTACTGGGATTATTCTCACCCCTTCGGGGCTGCTATTTTCCTAAATGGCAGGAGGACATAAAAGCACTTGAAGACATGATGTTTGCTGTTGATTGCTGATGCGTGGATTATCATTGTTGCTGTTTGTTTAAACTGGATAACTGTAATGATTAATATTTTGGTACTTTTGGATGGCTGTAGTCCTTATCATCTTTATGTTAGTTGGAACCTTTGTGAACAATGACTATTTTGGAAAACCTTTATGAAAGGAATTTAAGTGTTGAAAAATTTTATACGGATTTGTATACTGCTTTATTAAAAGAACCAATTCAACATAAAACCTTAAAAGTGTTGGGTAAAGGTATTTTTAATGATATATTTTTTTTTCTAACATATAACTCTTAAAAAAATAGGGTTCAATGAGTATAATGTTGCATGATTTAAGAAAATTTTCCTACACTCACAATAAAGAAGAGAGAGAAAGTGAAATAATGAAAGAGAAAAAAAACATGTGGACCCCATATATTAGTTGTGTGGTGTGTAGGAAAGTTTTCTTGAGTCATGTAACATTATACTCATAAACCCAAAAAAAATATAGAGAAAACTTCAAAAAAGTTCATATAAGTTTCTTCTAAAACATTTATCCCATTCTCAAAATTTTAAATCATTTATATCTTTTGGATCCGGGTCTGAATAAGGTGGCTGCTAGGAGAAATACAGGATGATGCTTGTTCCTGGCTTTCTGCTAGTGTTTGATGTTTTGTTTTCTGCTATTTCTTGTTCTGTTTTTTTCATTCCTTCTTGTTTGCTGTTCTTTTGTTTTGTGGGGGCATTGCCCCTTTCTGTAACCAAAAAAAAAAAAGTTTCTTTATAACTTACCCGTTAAGTTAGAGGGGTAAATGATAAAAAAAATTAAAGCTAGGATTAAATGATTCAAATTTCAGAGGGGTAAGTGATTCCGATAAAATTTACAGTTTTTTTTTTTTTTTTGAAAGTTTTCCAAAAATGTAATATAAACTTTTCCATGAAACTTGAAATCAATTTTTTTCTCTCAAGGTTTTACCTTTGTAACGGATATAAATATGTGAATGCCTCCAAAAGAGGTCACACAATTTTTCTAAAAGAAATCATAATTCATAATATACCATTACTTAAATTTGACATCACAATAAAAGTATGAACAATCATATCATTATAGTAAATCTTGAAAATATAAGTTATACAAATTTCTATCGTATGAAATTTACCATGATAATTTAAATATAAATTAAAGACACAACATATCAATATAATGAATGTGCAAAAATATAAATAAACATTTAAGTATATACATATATACATATATGATATTTATATATTATATATATATATATATATATATATATCCATGCATAAATATATAATTATAATATGCAACAATATAAATTGCAGATAAGTAAATTACGACGGTTATTATTTTAACAAATCAAACTCATTAATTAATTATTAATTCATAATAAATGATAACGGTTGATTTTCGTCAATCAACGGTTATTATTTCCACAAATCAAAATCATTAATTAATTATTAATTCACAATAAATAATAACCGTTGATGGACGGAAATTAATAGTTAATATATGATAGTAACATTGATAGTAACATTATTTGTTAGTAAAAATATTCTATTCCTATATCAAAATAACATTGTTATGAGATTTATATTTTGAAAAAAAGAAAGAAAGAAGTTATCATCATCCGTAGCATTCATTTTCATAATTTCTTATATTATCATGCTTCTTCTCTCTCAATTTTTTTTTCTCCCATTCTCCTTTAACAGAGTTTTCTCTAACATTTCTCAAGATCCTTCACTCATTGATTTCTCTAAATTTTGAAGCAATGACCAATGGTTCTCTTAGCATCTATTTACGGGAAAAGTTTTATCATGCAAATGATAAAAGTAATCATAAAATATTATTAACACAACAATTATTCACAAACTTCTCCATGCGAGTTTCTTGAAGTTTTGTTTTTAGATTCAACAACTTCACATGATTTTTGCATTATATGTTCGAAGGGACTCTAAACGTGATCATTAAAAGATAATTGAAAGAAACATAAAATAATACACTTGAATGCAATAATTCATCACCAATTATTATTATTGAAAACTAAGGGGGCGTTTGGTTGAGGAGAAATTTTTTGAATACTAGGAAAATGTAATTGATAGGAAAATGGTTGGAAAGTGAGTTTGGTAAGAAAATGTAAAAAAAGTTGTTTGGTAGGCCAAAATAATACTGGGAAAATTGAGTGAAATTCCTGAATGTGTGTTTGGTTGAAAATAAAATATTGATGGGAAAATTTATTAAAATTACAAAATAACCCTTTTAGAAATAACCCTTTATGAGATTGGTTTTAGGGTTTTATGTTTATCATGTAACATAACACAACTTCATTTTCCTACACACACATTAAAGAGGTGGGGTCCACATATTTTTCTTTCTCTTTCATCATTCCACTTTCTCTCTCCCTTTTTGTTGTGAGTGTTGGAAACAAAAGTTCAATTATGTAACATAACATTAATAAAACCCTTGGTTTTAATGTTATCAAATACAGAATAATATCATCTAATATGATATTATACAAAACACAATATAATATTAAAATTTCATTAAAACTTATAATATCGAACGTTATCTTTTAATTAATTATTAATTCACAATTGCATGGTGCATAGGGA
This sequence comes from Gastrolobium villosum, assembly GCA_032173675.1. NCBI lineage: Eukaryota > Viridiplantae > Streptophyta > Magnoliopsida > Fabales > Fabaceae > Gastrolobium > Gastrolobium villosum. The sequence goes on along the minus strand of JAVKPL010012188.1, from coordinate 9,230 downwards.
AAGCCATAGGGAACGAACAGGGAAACAGACCCAGTGACCCCTCTTTCAAAACCGTAATCAGAAAAAATCTTCACTCTTCTCTGTTTTCTTTCTTCAGCTTCGAAAACCGTAAACTTCAAGTGGTTGTTACGGTTACCAATAATGGGGGAACGAGAAAGAAGAGCGAGGGTTCAGGAAGCGACGATGTCGAAGAAGGTTCGATGAAGAAAGCAATAATGAAGAAAAAGAACAAGGAGGAGTTGCTTCCTTCGATGATCAAAAACAAGGAAAATAGATCAGAGGTTCATGCCAAGGCCAAGCATTAGAAGAAGCTCGAGGGGTAATATAGTCACCGATTATACCACTTTTTGAACTTCTCCAGATTCTTGGACAAATACCACCTTTCAGGAAGCAATCCTCAACAGTACTTTTCAGACAAATCACTTGCAATTATCGATAGATAGGCAACAAGGAAAGATGGGTAAAATTTATGAAAACTGTGAACCAAACGTGGAGTAATGAAAACGCAAGAATCACTTCCCCAGAAAACTTCAACAAACTCCTAAAACAAACACCCCCTATGGGAGTTACAAAGAAAGGGGTAGTTTTGTCCTAAATTTACTAACTATGTTAAATTGTTAAAAGATTAATGTATAAGGGGATTAATTGTTTGAATTAAATGTTGAGGGTGGTTTCATAAAACAACACCTAAGCATAAGCTGGTTTCATATAAGAGTTTATTGTTTGTTATATTATAGTAGGATATAAATTTATCTCCTACATATATAAAATGGTGTGGGTGAGAGAAAAAGAAAAAGTATTGACTCCACAAATTTTTATGTATGTAAGATATAAAATTTATTAAATAGTTAAAGAGAAATATAGTCAAAGAGAAATAAAAATATTTCATTCATGTAAAAAAAACTCAGTAAATGAATACGTAAACAGACCGTGCATTTTTTGTTTTTTATTTTGGTAGACAGCAGACCGTGCATTTACTTAATGGGTTAGTCAATTTACCTCGCAAGTAAAATGCGGTGATCCAAATTGGCTTCTGTTATTTTTAAGTTGATAATTTTAAAACTCATTTTGAATAAATCAAGAAATTTAATGGACTGATTCAATATATTTGGTTCGTGAGTCCTAAGTAGGATACCATTTTCTTTATTTACCAAAAAAAAAGATACCCTTTTTTTACTTTTTTGGACAGAAGAATGTTTCCCCGCCAAGCTGGAGTTTGTTTCATGTACATTGGAACATAGGTGCCTAAACTGCGATTGTGGCTCGTGACTAATGTAATCATAGCCTTTAATTGCAAGCACAGATCCCTAGTTTAACAAACTCTGATGTTATCATAAAATAGGAAAAATATTAATCATTTTAAATGACATAACTTATATCCTTTTATAACGGTAATATAACGGACGAAATATAATATAACGGTAATGTAACGGTGATGGAATGGAACCGTTGTGTAAACGGTAATTGTAACGTTAATTGTAATAATGTTTTCTTTTGTAAAGTAATTGAAACATTAATTGTAATAGTGTTTTCTTTTTTGTAACGTCCATCCTTCATGGTTATAAGTTTTGTGTGGTGTTATGAAATAATATCAAAAAATTATTGGAAATTACATGACCTTTCTCTCTCATCCTTGGAAAGCATTGCTAACATCTTCACAATTTCAACTATGAAGTAGGCATGTGAAATTTATCATATGCCTAAATTGAAGAATAATCACCGTGTATATTTGAAATATTGTGAAGGGTATTTCTGTTTTGGAGATATTTAATGTTAATATTTCCATGCATTCTTAACACCACACACCTACTTATAACCATGAAGGATAATATTACTTTACAATTGTTCAAAATGTTTATGCAAAACATTATTACAATTAACGTTTTTCTTAACATTTAATCCGTTATATTATATTTCGTCCGTTATTTTTATAAAAGGATATAAGTTATGTCATTTAAAATGATTAATATTTTTCCTATTTTATAACATACTAAAGGCTATGATATTAGTCACGAGCCACAATAAACCTATGTTCAATGTATTGAAACAAACTCCAGCTTGAGAAAATATATGCTTAAAAAAGTAAAAAAAAGTATTTTTTTTTTGGTAAATAAAGAAAATGGTATGAATAAACCAAATATATTGAAACCAGTACTTAAATTTCTTGATTTATTCAAAATGAGTTTTTAAAATTATCAAAACTTTGAAAATCAAAGCCAATTTGGATTAACCGCATTAATCTTTTAACAATTTAACATAACCCAGTTAGTAAATTTAGGACAAAACTACCCCTTTCCAAAATAAAAAACAAAAATGCACAGGTGTTTGTTTTAGGAGTTTGTTTTTACATGAATGAAATATTTTTATTTCTCTTTGACTATATTTCTCTTTAACTATTTTCATAAATTTTATATCTTGGTACATAAAAATTTGTGGAGTCAATATTTTACCCATTTTATATATGTAGGAGATAAATTTATATCCTACTATAATATAACAAACAATAAACTCTTATATGAAACCAAGTGATTTGTTTTATGAAACCACCCTAACATTTAATTCAAACAATTGCTTCATTAATCTTTTAACAATTTAACATAGTTAGTAAATTTAGGACAAAACTACCCCTTTCTTTTAACTCCCATAGGGGGTGTTTGTTTTAGGAGTTTGTTGAAGTATTTGGGGAAGTCTCTTTGCGTTTTCATCATCAACAGTTTTCATAAATTTTACCCATCTTTCCTTTTGCCTATCTATCGAATTGCAAGTGATTTGTCTAAAAGTATTTGACTTCCTGAAAGGTGGTATTATTGTCCTAGAATCTGGAGAAGTTCAAAAAGTGGTATAATCGACCAAGCTTCTTCTAATGCTTGGCCTTGGCATGAACCTCTGATCTATTTTCCTTGTTTTTGATCATCGAAGGAAGCAACTCCTCCTTGTTCTTTTTCTTCATTATTGCTTTCTTCATCGAACCTTCTTAGACATCGTCGCTTCCTGAACCCTCGCTCTTCTTTCTCGTTCCCCCCTTATTGGTAACCGTAACAACCACTTGAAGTTTACGGTTTTCGAAGCTGAAGAAAGAAAACAGAGAAGAGTGAAGATTTTTTCTGATTACGGTTTTGAAAGAGGAGTCACTGGGTCTGTTTCCCTGTTCGTTCCCTATGGCTTTCCCTATGCACCATGCAATTGTGAATTAATAATTAATTAAAAGATAACGTTCGATATTATAAGTTTTAATGAAATTTTAATATTATATTGTGTTTTGTATAATATCATATTAGATGATATTATTCTGTATTTGATAACATTAAAACCAAGGGTTTTATTAATGTTATGTTACATAATTGAACTTTTGTTTCCAACACTCACAACAAAAAGGGAGAGAGAAAGTGGAATGATGAAAGAGAAAGAAAAATATGTGGACCCCACCTCTTTAATGTGTGTGTAGGAAAATGAAGTTGTGTTATGTTACATGATAAACATAAAACCCTAAAACCAATCTCATAAAGGGTTATTTCTAAAAGGGTTATTTTGTAATTTTAATAAATTTTCCCATCAATATTTTATTTTCAACCAAACACACATTCAGGAATTTCACTCAATTTTCCCAGTATTATTTTGGCCTACCAAACAACTTTTTTTACATTTTCTTACCAAACTCACTTTCCAACCATTTTCCTATCAATTACATTTTCCTAGTATTCAAAAAATTTCTCCTCAACCAAACGCCCCTTAGTTTTCAATAATAATAATTGGTGATGAATTATTGCATTCAAGTGTATTATTTTATGTTTCTTTCAATTATCTTTTAATGATCACGTTTAGAGTCCCTTCGAACATATAATGCAAAAATCATGTGAAGTTGTTGAATCTAAAAACAAAACTTCAAGAAACTCGCATGGAGAAGTTTGTGAATAATTGTTGTGTTAATAATATTTTATGATTACTTTTATCATTTGCATGATAAAACTTTTCCCGTAAATAGATGCTAAGAGAACCATTGGTCATTGCTTCAAAATTTAGAGAAATCAATGAGTGAAGGATCTTGAGAAATGTTAGAGAAAACTCTGTTAAAGGAGAATGGGAGAAAAAAAAATTGAGAGAGAAGAAGCATGATAATATAAGAAATTATGAAAATGAATGCTACGGATGATGATAACTTCTTTCTTTCTTTTTTTCAAAATATAAATCTCATAACAATGTTATTTTGATATAGGAATAGAATATTTTTACTAACAAATAATGTTACTATCAATGTTACTATCATATATTAACTATTAATTTCCGTCCATCAACGGTTATTATTTATTGTGAATTAATAATTAATTAATGATTTTGATTTGTGGAAATAATAACCGTTGATTGACGAAAATCAACCGTTATCATTTATTATGAATTAATAATTAATTAATGAGTTTGATTTGTTAAAATAATAACCGTCGTAATTTACTTATCTGCAATTTATATTGTTGCATATTATAATTATATATTTATGCATGGATATATATATATATATATATATATATATATATATATATATATATATATATAAATGTGATAAATATCATATATGTATATACTTAAATGTTTATTTATATTTTTGCACATTCATTATATTGATATGTTGTGTCTTTAATTTATATTTAAATTATCATGGTAAATTTCATACGATAGAAATTTGTATAACTTATATTTTCAAGATTTACTATAATGATATGATTGTTCATACTTTTATTGTGATGTCAAATTTAAGTAATGGTATATTATGAATTATGATTTCTTTTAGAAAAATTGTGTGACCTCTTTTGGAGGCATTCACATATTTATATCCGTTACAAAGGTAAAACCTTGAGAGAAAAAAATTGATTTCAAGTTTCATGGAAAAGTTTATATTACATTTTTGGAAAACTTTCAAAAAAAAAAAAAAAACTGTAAATTTTATTGGAATCACTTACCCCTCTGAAATTTGAATCATTTACTCCTAGCTTAAATTTTTTTTATCACTTACCCCTCTAACTTAACGGGTAAGTTATAAAGAAACTTTTTTTTTTTGGTTACAGAAAGGGGCAATGCCCCCACAAAACAAAAGAACAGCAAACAAGAAGGAATGAAAAAAACAGAACAAGAAATAGCAGAAAACAAAACATCAAACACTAGCAGAAAGCCAGGAACAAGCATCATCCTGTATTTCTCCTAGCAGCCACCTTATTCAGACCCGGATCCAAAAGATATAAATGATTTAAAATTTTGAGAATGGGATAAATGTTTTAGAAGAAACTTATATGAACTTTTTTGAAGTTTTCTCTATATTTTTTTTGGGTTTATGAGTATAATGTTACATGACTCAAGAAAACTTTCCTACACACCACACAACTAATATATGGGGTCCACATGTTTTTTTTCTCTTTCATTATTTCACTTTCTCTCTCTTCTTTATTGTGAGTGTAGGAAAATTTTCTTAAATCATGCAACATTATACTCATTGAACCCTATTTTTTTAAGAGTTATATGTTAGAAAAAAATATATATCATTAAAAATACCTTTACCCAACACTTTTAAGGTTTTATGTTGAATTGGTTCTTTATATGATATCAGAGTTTAAATGACTATAAGATCATGAGTTCGATCCTCACCTCCCATCACTTGTGGAATTGAATAAGCATAATTTAAAACAAAAATAAAATAAAATTAGGCGTATATGCAACATCCACGTTTCAAGCCCAAAGAATTTTTGCAAATTAACAATAAAATACAATAAGGACTACAGCCATCCAAAAAGTAGAAGTATTTAATCATTACAGTTATCCAAGTTTAAACAAACAGCGACAATGATAATCCACGCATCAGCAATGACAGCAATCTCTTGCAAGTGCTTTTATATACCTAGTGCCATTTAGGAAAATGGCGGACCATGAGGAGTAATTGCCGTGCATGTAGGCAATAAAAACCAGTAAGTGACGCGATTAAGAATTTGGCTTTTGGACCTATATTATTCTTATCATATTTGGTATTTGCTTGGATTATATAACACTTTTGCGCTTTTATGCAACAACGAAATCAAATATACACAAGAGAAGCTGATGTAAACCTAAAGCCTATGCCAATCTCCAAATCTTTAGTGGGGATGCCTATATGATGCTTGCTACGCATGAGTACTGTACATAAACTATTCTAAGGAGCAAAGACCATATGATCATGATATATGTATGTCATGGTTGTGTTTTCACACACAAAGCGTAAAAATGCGGTATAATGTAATACCATGCTTATATACCTTTCATATGCGTTATGCTGCAGCATAACGTCTTACCTCTAGCAAACACGTTTTGGCAGTTTCTTTGGATTATAATGGAACATAACATTTTTTACGGCATATGGAGGCATCCATGTTACAATTCTATACCAAGTAGTCAAATAGTCACATTAGGCTCCATCACCTGACACTACCTTAGCTTTCCTTAAATATTACCAAAGCACACAAATGTCCGCTTCTTAAGCGCACCTAAATCGATTGAAACTTGATCATTTACAGTGGCTATTTACAGCAGAAACAGAGCATGCAGCAGTGGCTTGGCGGTCGACGGATCTGACAGAGCAAAACAAGTGAGCCTGCAAGGAGCAAAACAGTGAGCTGGGCGGTGTTTACAGCAGCCCGTCTGGCGGCAAAGCAAGTGGACCAGAAACAGTGAGGTCTGGGCGCCTGGTGTTTCCGCGGCCCAAAACAGTGAACATGAGCAGCAAACAAAGCAAGTAGAGTATAGGCGGTGTTGGGCGCAAAACAGTGACATTTTTTAAACTTTCCAAAACAGAAACAGTGGTTTAAAACAGAAACAGTGGCATTTTTAAAAACAGAAACAGTGGCACTTGAACTTCCGAGCGTGCATGAGGTCCATGGATTAAAACGGATTGACATTTTTTATCAATTCAAAACAAGTCTCCACATGAAGTTGAATTGGGCATTTTTATGCATAAAACGAGATATGATGACTAAAACAGATTGGCATTGAGGCATAAAAACGACGTTGGGCATTTATGCATATAAACAGTAACATATCGTATAAACGGTGGGCAGTGAAGTAGACGTCACCCTTATGCATAAAAACAGTGGCATTACATGGCTAAAAACAGTGGCATTTTGAGCATTGGAAACAGTAGCATTTAAGGTGAACATGATGGCATTACATGGCTAGAACGAGTAGTTAACATGGAAACAGTGGCATTTAAGCATGAACATAGTAGTACATGGCTAAAACAGTGGCATTTTAAGCATTGGAAACAGTGGCATTTAAGGCATCGATGGTAGTACATGGCTAAAACAGTGACATTTAAGCATGGAAACAGTGGTGCAGTGAGCTAAGGAACGTGGTTTCCACATCGAACAAGTGGCATGTGGTGGACAAAACAGTGGCTTAAAACACCAGAAACAGTGAGCTAAAATGTGCAGAAACAGTCACTTAAAATGTGCAGAAACAGTGGGCTTAAAATGTCGAGACGTGCACTTAAATATAGAAACAGTGGCTTAAATGTGCAGAAACAGTGCATTAAAAATTTAAGAAACAGTAGGTAAAATATTCCAGAAACAGGTGACTTAAATGTAGAACAGTGGGTTTAAATGTGATTTTTTGGACCGAAACAGTGGCACTACATCTCCAAAACAGATAGCATATAAGGAAACATAGCACAATTCTGCTTTTTAAAACGTGGCCTAATAGCGTTAATTAGTAGCTCAAATATAACCATAATTTTATGCATAATTGGTTCATGGACCACCATTGTAATTTTTTACCATGCTTGATCCTAAAATACCAAAACAAGACACATACACAAGAGGAGTGAGATTTGAGCGTTACAATTATAGCTACACAAAGAAAGAGTTCAAGGTTTAAAGCCTACCTCTGTAGCACACCCTTCAAAGTCGCGCACCACCAACTTTCTTACACAAGACAAATTGTTACTTCCTATGGTGATCTATGCGCAACGAGTGAGCCGGCTAGCACAGACTTGTAGGTGTTATGGTTGAGGTGAAGGAGAGGCCGGGAATTTGTCACAACAAGTCTTCTTGCTCCAAGGTGTTGTTGCATGCCTAGGGAGTGAGGAGGAGGAGGAGGAATTTACTGCACAAGTGAATACAAGCATAAGTTCTTGTGCGCAAATTTGAAGAAGGGAGGAGAGGAGTTGCTATGATTAATGAAAGTTCTTGGGGCTCTAAATATGGCAGCGGAACTACTCTTCTTTACTCTATTTACATGCCAAAAGATCCAACAACCGGGAAATTTCTGCACAAATAAATTTTGATGAGTTGCATCACAGTGCAAGAGCTTGCAGCTAAGTGGAGCAACAACCATATGAAAATATCTGCACTTATCCAAGTCCTTGATCCAGCAATCATGAGAGGGTGGTGTAGGTGCTATTGGACGTCCAAAGCATTCGAATGAGGTATGAGTTGTGCAAGATTCTCATAAAAAGCCAAGCTATGCGCAATGGGGGGGGAGGTTCACTAAGTCCACAAGCTGGGCTTTGTCAACAGTAAAGATTCATATCCACTAACCTATACAACGAATGATGGGAAACCACAATGTTGATGATGGTGTGAAGGAGGAGGAGGTTTGAGCTTGTAGTGCATCGAAAGCTTGCAAAATCTCCACAATGAGATATTAGAATGGAAGTGTAAGAGTTATGCAAGTCAACAAGTTGGGCAATTTGGTGACACAAGAATCTGCACAACTGGCCGTGTGCCTAAATGGATGAGTATGCAGACCCAAAACATGCTGGGTAAGGCAGTATATTAGCCATGCAATAAAATTGAATCAAGTGTGCTATAATCAAGATGAGAAGATGACAATCAACGAGTTTCTAGTGTAATCCATATTATATTGACGTGAAAGAAAAGATAATCGAGCCGAGATGATTTGCTTAAGTGATGCAAGGAAACCACCGAAAATAGACGCATTAGGGAAAATAAGAATGGTTACAATTTTGGGCTAGAATCCATTTGATCCAAGAGCCATCCTTGGGCCATTGGCCACACACACACAAAGGATCCCAAACACCCAATCCAAAGCGACAAGTCTATAACAGCTAAAACCAACAATGCAAACACTAATGCCTAGGGCACACTAGATTCATAAGATAAAATTCACATGTCTACATATGTAACTTCCTATGATTTAATTTAATTAACTATTAGTCTTATCCAAAATAAAAATTCAAACAAACTGCGCAAGAGCAAAAT
>JAVKPL010012187.1:0-57613 GCA_032173675.1 Gastrolobium villosum | reverse complement strand
ATATTCTTCAATGGAATCACTCCTGAAACAAGGATGATAATAAATAGTGCCGCTGGAGGTTCTATTCGGGAAAGTACATCTGAGCAGGCTATTGAGTTGATCAAAAAGCTTGCAAGAAATGAAAATGAAAGTGTGTTAGCTCCCACACAAAGAGCAGCAACAAAACCAGCAGATAGTGATGTAATATCATTATCTAAAAAGTTTGACAGTTTAAGTGAGAAATTTGACAAGTTTCAAGTGTCAAAGGTTCAAACAACTCCTCTGGTTTGTGACCAATGCCAAGAAAGTCATGAATCCAGTGAGTGTCCGAATCCATCATCCGAAGATTCACTTCAACAATTACAGGTGAATGGAATCTGGTATGATCAGCGTCCTCAACAACAACAAAACTTCCAGTGAAATCAGAATTTCCCTGGTGGTAACAACAACTTTCAGCGGAGGACTCAAGGATCAGGTATGGATTTTAAAACTAACAATAATTATGCACAACCTTCACAGAATCAGCAAAAAGAGCCAGACGAGTGGGAAAAAGCTTTTGCTCAAATGGCTAAGGCTTCTAATGATATGGCTCAACATACCAATGCTTTCATAGAAGAAACTAGAGCCAACAATAAAAACACAAATGCTTCCATCAAAAACCTGGAGAATCAGATAGGCCAACTAGCCAAGCAGTTTTCAGAAAGAATTCTAGGTACCTTTCCAAGCAATACAGTCATTAATCCAAAGGATGACTGTATGGCTATTACAACAAGAAGTGGTAAGACATTGACAGTTCCAACAAAACCACCAGTAAATTTGGAAGACACAACAAAGGGGAAAGAGGAACAGAATAAGGAAGCAATTGAACCAGAGATTGAGGTAATTGTACAAGAAAAAGAAAAAGAAGTTGTGATTGGACAAGAGCAAGTTGAAGAACAACCAGTTGTGGCAAAGAAAAAGCATGAGTTAAGCCACGAATATGTAATGTCTAAGGCACCCTATCCAGAAATATTCAAGAAGGGAGCCTATAACAAACATTATGATAGATTCTTGGACATTTTCAAGAAGCTACATATCAATATTCCTTTTGCTGAAGCCCTAGCAAATATGCCTGGATACGCAAAACTCATGAAAGATCTCTTATCCAGGAAACAAAAACTGCAGGAATGCCAAACTGTAACACTCACTGAAGAGTGTATTGCTTTTATCCAGCAGAAAATCCCATATAAGCTTAGTGATCCAGGGAGTTTTAATATCCCTATTGCTATTGGTGATATTGGCATTGGGAAAGCTTTATGTGATCTAGGGGCTAGCATTAATCTAATGCCCTTTTCAGTGTACAAATCATTGGGGATTGAGGAATTGAAGCCTACCGAGGTATCTCTCCAATTGGCTGACAGATCCGTAAGGAAACCTAATGGTATCATAGAAGATAACCTTGTCAAGTTTGATAAGTTTATCTTTCCTGCAGACTTTGTAGTGTTAGATATGGGAGAAGGAAGTGAGAAACCTATGCTATTAGGAAGACCCTTTTTGGCTACAGCCCGAGCCTTAATTGATGTTGAACAAGGGATGATTAAACTGAGAATGAACGATGAGGAAATTATCTACAATGTTTCAGAAGCTATGAAGAGACCTGCTGAAAATAATGATTGTTTCCAGGTTGATTCTATTCATGAAACAATTCAACACAAGAAAGAGCGACCTCAAGAGATTGATTATGAGTTGAAAGCTCGTGATCATATACCTTTTGAAAAAGAAGGAATTACTGTGGAGGTACTGAAAGAAAAAGCTGAAGATGTAGAGGTTGGTGCCCCTAAAGTCGAGTTGAAACCATTACCAGACACTTTAAAATATGTGTTCTTGGGAGATGGTGATACTTATCCGGTAATCATCAACAAAGACCTCTCCAAAGGTCAAGAGAAGGAGCTGGTTGAAGTTTTAAAAGCTCATAAGACCGCAATAGGATGGTCTATTACTGATTTGAAGGGCATAAATCCTTCTTTTTGTACACATAAGATTCTCATGGAAGATGATATCAAACCCGTGAGACAACCACAAAGAAGATTGAACCCAACAATGAAGGAGGTGGTAAGAAAAGAGGTTGTAAAGCTTCTTGATGCAGGAATGATTTACCCAATTTCTGATGTTGCGTGGGTAAGTCCTGTTCAAACAGTGCCAAAGAAAGGTGGTGTAACAGTAGTTACCAATGCAAAGCAAGAGTTGATTCCAACCAGAACTATCACAGGTTGGAGAATGTGTGTCGATTACAGGAGATTGAACACAGCTACGCGGAAAGATCATTTCCCACTACCTTTTATTGATCAAATGTTGGGAAGACTGGCGGGCCACTCTTATTATTGCTTCTTGGATGGTTATTCAGGCTACAACCAAATACCTGTAGCTCCTGAAGACCAGGAAAAGACAGCTTTTACTTGCCCATTTGGAGTCTTTGCATACAGAAGAATGTCGTTCGGCCTCTGCAATGCACCTGCCACATTCCAAAGGTGTATGCTGTCCATTTTTTCTGATATGGTGGAGAAAGGTTTAGAGATATTTATGGATGACTTCTCTGTTTTTGGTTCTAATTTTGATTCTTGTTTGAACAATTTATCTAAAGTTTTGAAAAGATGTAATGAGACAAATCTGGTTCTAAATTGGGAAAAGTGCCATTTTATGGTAACTGAAGGTATAGTGCTGGGACACAAAATCTCTAATGCAGGGATTGAAGTTGATAAAGCAAAATTAATGTTAATTGAACAACTTCCCATTCCTGTAAATGTAAATGCTGTTAGGAGTTTCCTAGGACATGCAGGTTTTTACAAGCGGTTCATCAAGGATTTCTCCAAGATTGCTAAACCATTAAGCCAACTCTTGGTGAAAGACTCCGAATTTGTGTTTGATGATGCATGTTCGAAGGCATTCCATTTGTTAAAAGAAAAGCTTACTACAGCTCCAGTGCTTACAGCTCCCGATTGGAACCTTCCATTTGAACTCATGTGTGACGCCAGTGCTTATGCAATTGGTGCAGTCCTTGGTCAGCGTAAGGAAAAATTATTACATGTCATTTACTATGCTAGCAAAGTTTTGAATGATGCTCAGGTTAATTATGCAACAACTGAGAAAGAAATGTTAGCAGTGGTTTATGCACTAGACAAATTTAGACCTTACTTGTTAGGATCTAAAATCATTGTTTTTACTGACCATTCTGCCGTTAAGTTTTTGATGACTAAGCAGGACGCTAAACCACGACTGTTAAGGTGGATGCTACTCTTTCAAGAGTTTGATTTGGAGATCCGGGACAAAATTGGAGTAGAAAACAAAGTGGCTGATCATTTCTCCAGAATTCAGGCAAAAGAACTACAAGATAGTTCAGAGAAAGAAATCAATGACTATTTTCCTGATGAGAAGGTGATGGCAGTCTTTGTTCCTCCATGGTTCGCAGATTTTGCCAACTACAAAGTTGTAAGAGAGTTGCCTCCTAACCTTACAAGGCAGCAACAGAAGAAATTTCTGCGAGATGTAAGGCGATATTTCTGGGAGGATCCACATCTATATTTCCAATGTGCTGATGGGATCATTCGCAGATGTGTCCCGGAGTTTGAAATGAGTCAAATTTTATGGCATTGCCATTCTTCTAACTATGGAGGCCACTTTGGGGGTAATAGAACCGCGCAGAAGGTCTTGCAAAGCGGTTACTACTGGCCGACACTTTTTAAGGATGCAAAGGATTGCGTAGAAAAATGTGATAAGTGTCAGAGGACAGGAAATATCTCACGCAAGGATGAGATGCCTCTGAATAATATTCTAGAGGTAGAACTATTTGATGTTTGGGGCATTGACTTTATGGGTCCATTTCCATCATCTTATTCCAACCAGTATATCCTTGTTGCTGTAGATTATGTTTCTAAGTGGGTAGAAGCTGCTGCTCTTCCCACTAATGATGCTAAGGTGGTTGTGAATTTTCTAAGGAAAAATATTTTTACAAGGTTTGGAGTACTTCGAGCTATTATCAGTGATGGGGGTACTCACTTTTGTAACAAACATTTTGAGAGTTTGTTGGTTAAGTATGGGGTGAGACACAGAATAGCCACACCATATCATCCCCAGACTAGTGGGCAAGTGGAAATCTCCAATAGGGAGATAAAGAGAATCCTAGAAAAGACAGTGGGAATTTCTAGGAAGGATTGGGCCAAGAAGCTTGATGATGCACTTTGGGCGTACAGAACTGCGTTCAAAACTCCAATTGGCATGTCACCTTATCAATTAGTGTATGGCAAACCTTGTCATTTTCCCGTGGTGTTAGAACACAAAGCCTTGTGGGCTACAAGGTTTTTAAATTTTGAACCATCCGGAGCTCAAAAGAAGAGAATATTGCAGCTGAATGAGCTTGATGAGTTCAGAAGAACTGCTTATGAAAGTGCACAAATTTATAAAGAGAAGACTAAGCTGTGGCATGATAGCAAGATCAAGCACAAAGAGTTTGCACCTGGTCAACAGGTATTATTGTACAACTCTCGACTGAAGTTGTTTCCAGGTAAACTTAAATCTCGTTGGTCTGGTCCTTTTGTAGTGAAAAATGTATTTCCATATGGTACCATTGAGATCTCTCCTCTGGATGCTGAGAGACCCTTTAAGGTAAATGGAAATCGGCTCAAGTTCTACTATGGAGAACTTGTGAATATGGAGACAATTTCTGTCCCTTTAACTTCACCTGAGTAATCACGGTTCCGGTCAGGCTCATGACGTTAAACAAGCGCTTGCTGGGAGGCAACCCAGTGGAAAATTTTCAATTTGCTTAGTTTAGATCTTATTTTTAATTTTTAAGTATGACAAAGAATGAGAAGTAGTCTGAAATTCTTAAAAGTCCACGCTCGCAGCACAGTTTCCACGCTTGCAGCGTGGAACTTGAGAAATTGGCAGAGAGTTCCGCGCTGATAGCGTGGAAACCGCGCTATCAGCGCCACAAAAGGAAAAATGGCAGTGCTACCCGCGCTCAGAGCGCGGGAATGGCGCTCGAAGCGCCAGATAAGAAAATATGGCAGTGGTAACCGCGCTCCCAGCGTGAAAACCACGCTGCGAGCGCGGGAGTCGCGTCAGGTTTTTTTTAAAAGGGGGGCTAACCCTATTTTCCCTCATTCTTATTTCCCTCATTCTTCTTTCTCAGCGCCGCCAGCCACAACCCTTTCCCCCCCCATTATCTTCTTCTTCTTCCTCTCATTTCACTCTCAACTCCCACCACCACTCACTCCTTTTTCCTCACCACCACCAACCACCAACCCACACATTCATCTTCTCATCCAAATCACCTCATCCTCAACCATTGTGGGGTTAGAGTTAGGGTTCTAAAATTTTGGGGCTTCATCACTGCACATAAAGGTCGTGGGTTTCTTTCACTTCTTCAAATGGCAGGAGAAAAGGTAAGATTCAAACTATTTGCTTTTAGATTGTAATGTGATGTTGATATGCTCTTGGTAGGTTGAATGGTGATATCTCCTTATATGGGTTAGTGGGTTTTTGATTCTGCATGCTAGGTGTTCGATAAAATGTTTGAGTTAAAATTTCCAAATACACAATCCATGAAAAGTCATAACATGTATAACTATGGACAATGGGATGTTGGATGATGGTTGGAATATATCTATGTGGTCTTGCATGTACAAAATTAGAAATGCATGCTAGGTGTTTGATAAATTACCTCATAAGAAAAATCAAAGTTGAATTGCCTATTGCATATATTATGGAGTGTGAATGTGTGGTTAGTAAGATTAAAAGCGTCATGATTTTGTGAAGAAAATGCATACATGCCACTTGTTGAGATTCTATTTTTTTTACAAATACCATGTCTTTGCTTAGATGCATTGGGTAAAAATCACTTGAAATCCCAAATGTCATTGCTGTCATTTTGATCCATGAATTTAATTCTGATTTCACATGCTATTTGGGTATGCCTTCTTATTACTGGTATGTAGTGTTATGAGATGATTTGGCTGAGTACAGTGTTGACCTAATAAGCATGAGATAAATCTGGGAATTGTCATTGGTTATCTAATATCCTGAATTTTAATGCTGTACATACTTGTATGCTATTTGTGTTGGAACTTTTCTGAATGCAGGGAAAAAGGGTCGCCAAAAAGACTACAGGTGCAGCTGGCACCAAAAGGCCAAGAGCCCCTGCTATGGTAGATTTTGATGGTAACCGGTTTCTAAATCCGGAGGCACAAGACCGGTACCACAACTGGTTTTTAAGGAAGAAGATAATTCAGGAAAGGAGGATCAACAGTTTTCTGGCGGACGACTGTCCGGTGAGCATTACGATTCAGAGGCGGAGATGGAACAAGCTGGTTCAACTCCCAAGGATAAGCTGCAGTACCATTTTGCGCGAATTCTGCGCAAATGCTGACAAAGAAACAGTGGACAGAACAAGAAAAAGCTGGGTAAGGGGGAAAGAAGTCTCCTTTACAGCTTTCCAGATAGAGAGGTTGCTGAACACCTCCTGGGAAGCAACACAATCTTGTTTCTTTACAGACACATTCAACAGGATGCAGCCTGTTGAAGGATTGTATAAAGAAGATATGCCTGCTTTGGCTACAACCATTCGGGAGGGCATTACTCAGTCGCATTCCGCCTGGAAACCCAAACAAGGACAGCCGGATGTGCCAGAAAAATTGGATAGGCTGGACCTCAATGAAGAGGCAATTTTCTGGCACTCCTTCATCAATTCCACCATCATAGCTTCCACAAATTTAAGCGATGTCAATGTGGAAAGGGCGGTGCTGCTGTACACTCTGCTAGGGGATTACAATCTGCATATTGGGGCTATTCTGTCTGATAGAATAGTCCATATCATTACTCATGGGAGATTAGATGTTAGTTTGACTCACTGCTCACTCATTTAGCAACTTTGCATCCAGGCAGGAGTGGAAATACCAGATGATGAGCCAAGAGATGTAAAGATAAAAGCAGATCTGACCCAAAACCATTATAATGATATGCAGAAGGAGTCCAGAAGGCAAGCTATCTGGAAAGCATCTGGCGGTGTTGTTCCACCACCTCCCCCAGTCTCATCACCGCCTTCATCTACTGACTCTCAGTTGCTTCAGCAGTTGATGGTCCAGAGCAACTACATGATGAGTATGTTGGAGAGACTGTGCCTGGACAGGGGAATTGACACAGCCGGATTAATGGGTCAAGTTCCACCCAGTTCACAGGCGGGTCCATCCATGCCTTCTACTGCTGCTGATGATGATGTGCTTGGTGATTTGGAGGCTGATGATTTTATGGATGACATCTGAGTTTTACTTTTTCATTGTCATTTACTGCATCTTTTTAATTTCTTGAAACAATTAAGTTTTACATTTTGAAAACACTGTTGAACAAAGTTATTTTTGCTGCAATTTTAATTTGGTTTAATTTTTCATGATTATTCTGCTTTGGAAATTAACAAGTATGTGTGTATTCCATCTGGCAGACTTAGCTATAATCTAGAATAGTTTGTTGCTGAGGACAACAACATTCTAAATCTGGGAATTGTCGCATAGCATGCTGAATGCGAGATTGATGAATACTGTGGAACTACACCATACACCATGAAAAAAAAGACGTCTTGTTTTGAAAAAAAAAAAGAGAGAAAGAAGAAACAACAGCAATTCTCAGGTTCGAATATGCTTGATTAAATTTTGGATGCATAAACATCTGGCATGATATTGTATAGGCAAATTTCTATCAACTAGTATGTCTGAATTTTTATGCTTGAATGATTAATAATGCCTAAATGATTATTTTGGAAGTCTAGTCTGACATCATAGCTAGTGAGTTTTTGTGCTTAAACACTTATTTATTCTGAGAGACTTCACTTTGATAACATTCTAGAACTTGCTCTGTTTCTCTGAGATGCATGCTTTGATTGAAATGATTAAGGAAAATTTTATTCTGTTAGCCATGGCCAAATAACCACCTATATGTATTTTTCCACTGCTAACCCCTTTGAGCCTGAGCCTTTCTGTTCATAATTCCTGCTGATTGCTTAGCCATATTCCTATTGTTTACCTTAATTGAGATTAAATCACTAATGTTTTGAAATGGAAACAAAGAAATTGAGGTAAGCTCCACAGAGGTCAATGTAAAGGAAGGTGACTGAATTGTGCCTTTAAATAAAAAGAAAAAGCGAGAAAAAGGAAAAATGGAAGAATGTAAAGAAAATGAGGCTGAAAAGGAATTAATTCCCGAAACTCCGTGGGAATGTTAATGGAGTAAAAGCAAATAAGTTGAAGGTGTAATACCAGTTTTTCAATCTCATTTGTGCTTCAGCTACTATCCAGAAATTCCTACCCTTTAGCCCGGCCAAGTTATAACCTGTAAAGTTCTTTTGATCAATTATGCATGTGTTAATGTTTCTCATCTTTAGGAACTTGAGAATATGAGCAAGCTTATGGTAATGTTGTTGCTGTGATAGATTGAGTGATTGTCATTCCTCCAAACACTTGAGTATTGAGCATTATTTGATTATCTGGGTGAGGGGTGTTCAAACTAGATTCTGATCTTTTCATAAAAGGCATTGTTAAAAATTCTTTGCATTGATTCAAGCATGCTTAGTGTGATAATCTATCAATTGGCTGTACAATGTTATGTTAGATTAATTTGTTTCCTGGATTTAGTCTTGTACATTGCTAGGGACAACAAAGTTCAAATCTGGGAATTATTTGATATGCGATCAACATATAGGAAATTACAAGACGAAAAGAAGAAGAAAGTGACTCAATCAATGCAAGAAAGGCAGAAAAAATGATTAAAAATATCCAAAGTCTGAATATCAGGAGAGATGCATAAAAGAAGGCAAAAAGGGCAAAGAAGACCTAGGTTCCCACGCTCACAGCGCGGGAATGGCGCTCAGAGCGTGGGAAGAAGAAAATTGGCAGAAGGTCCCGCGCTGAGAGCGCGAGATCCGCGCCATCAGCGCGGGTAGGCAAAAACAGACAGAACCTCCCACGCTAACAGCGCGGGAGTGGCGCTGTCAGCGTGGGAGGCGCGAAAAGATGGAAATTCAAATTTTGCAAATTAGGTCAAAGTCTCTTATAAAAAGAGACTCAACCTTTGAAGCCACACAGACCAGAAGAGACCTAGAAAGGGGCAGATCCGGCTGAAGGAGGAGGGCGTTCTTCGCGTTCATTGTTCCGTTCTTGTAATCTTCTTCTTCTATTTTTATTTTCAGTTCATGTTGAAATCAGATCAGCGATCATGATGTTGATTGGCTAGATCTATTTCTGTAGTCAGGGGCATGATCCCTTTGTGAACAATTGTTACAAGGATTGAATCATTATATGTATTGATTTTAATATATTTCATCTTTATCTTGCGCGTATTGATATTATTTTTGTTAGATCTGATCAACCTAATAGGGAATGATAGTCTGGGGATCAAGGTTCGCAATAGGAATATTGGAATACTGATCCTGAAAGGGGATAAAGATGACTCTCCATGCATGTTCTAAGAATAGACTTGTATGGATTGTAGTCGTGGGATTTATCTAAATAATGCTTATTTTCAGGCGGGATTACTAAGGGATTAGGGTTCCAACTGAAGTAAAGGGTTAGATCACCAAGGGATTGGGATCTAACTAATTATTTCTAAAAAAGATGATAATTTGTCTGTGTTGTTAATTTCGATAAGTATTGTGAATCAATCCAAAGTAAAATTGGGAACAATTGGTGAATGTACCCTGGCTACAGTATTCTTCATCACTTATTCCTCAAAAACATTTCTTTCATTTATTTTAAGTCTTTTTCGTAAAAACCTAAAAACAAGTCTTTACATTTTAATTAGTTACCATATTGCGGAAACACAAATCGATTCATCTAACTTAAGAGGACTGGTTATAGTAGTAATTGTTTTCCGATCCCTGTGGAGACGATCTTATTTATCACTTTTATTACTTGGAACGATCGGTACACTTGCCGATTACGCAACACATCATTTCGCTGATTAATGGTATTCTAGCCCCCAATGAGGAGGATGGTCAAGACCAGTTAGTTTGGAAAAACTCCCAAACAGGAAGTTCTTTGGTGAAGTATGCTTACCATGGTCTTTTAAATTTTCCATCTCATCCTCTTAACAATGTTTGGAGGAGAATGTGGAAATGGAAAGGTCCTCCCAGAATTAAAACTTGCAGGTGGTTAATCTTACATGGTCGATTACTCACGAAGAATATCACTGGTCGTTGGAATGACACGAATGTTTATTGTTCAGTTTGTACTGAGATAGTGGAAGCAATGATGCATACTCCTCGTGACTACAAACATGCAAAATTGGTGTGGGATAAGCTGATTTGGCCGAGATGTGCATATCAATTTTACAGCTTGGATGCAAGGAGCTGGGTGGAAAGTAATCTGATTTCTGCGTGGGGTCTAGGTAATTGGCATGGCATTTTCTTAATATCATGTTGGTTCCTCTGGAATTGGCAAAATAAGTTGATCCATGAAGCCAATTTCAGTTTTCCTGCTCAACCTGACATTATTATTAGAGCTTATGAGTCAGAGGTTAATAGTTGTAGAACTTTGGAATCAGTTCCAAATCTGCCCATTAATCCTTTGCAGACTCATTGGATCTCTCCTGCTCCTAATTGGGTTAAGCTTAACGTAGATGGTGCGGTTAGTACAACATCCAATTTAGCAAGGTGTGGAGGTATTTTTAGAAAAGATGATGGGTCTTGGCTGGGAGGTTTTTCATACCATAGTGGCATATGTTCTCCGATGATGGCTGAATTCTGGGGA
Source organism: Gastrolobium villosum (assembly GCA_032173675.1). Classification (NCBI taxonomy): domain Eukaryota; kingdom Viridiplantae; phylum Streptophyta; class Magnoliopsida; order Fabales; family Fabaceae; genus Gastrolobium; species Gastrolobium villosum. Next base: position 46,865 of record JAVKPL010012187.1, on the reverse strand, counting down.
GCTCTAAAATGTTTGGAAATTGCCTGGAAGATGGGGTTCCATAAAATTGAGCTAGAAGGAGACGCTTCAGAAGTTATTATGATGCTTGATTTTAGAAGCAATGCAGCTTGTCTACCACACATTGCGGCAAGAGTACAAGCTCTTATTGATCAAGATTGGTTAGTGACACTAAAGCACATTTCTAGAGTAGCAAATGGATTATGTATATTGAATAAATTGATATTAAATGTTAAGGGTTGTAAGAGATCCACGGTATTACTGGTCCTTGAGTTCCACCCACGTTATTAGGTACCATTTGAGGATAGATAACACACTTTTAAAAGTGGGATATGTTGGAAAAACAAAGGAGACTCTCGCGAAATTTCAATAAAATGGTAGATTTCAAGTGAACTTTGGGAGAGCATATCTCCCTCCACAAAAGTCCAATAGGGAAATTCCATACACTATTTTGAAGATTGAGATGTAAAATACCTTGTGTCAAAATCTGAGAACCATAGGAATATCACGCTTCCCTGTAGAAGCCGTTGAACACAGACTGCCCAAGAATCCCCTGCACTTAGGGCTGTCACTGTCTGTTTTTGGGAAAATTATTCCCGGCTCAATTCTTAGTCAAGTTAAGTTCATGATATATCAAATTGAATATTGAGGTGTCTAGTTCACCGTATAAAAATCTGAGAGTGATTGGTTGAGTGGTTTGTCCGGAATCTTGCAAAGAGTGAGGGCTGTTTGGAGCCCTCTTTGAGGTTGGCTGGCAAATTTGCTTATCCAACTTCAAACGGTGATATCTGGAGCAAACGAGAACTTTTTGGAGCGTGTGATAGCTTGTTGGAAAGATAATTAAGTCTAGAATAACATAATAAAAGATGAGAGTTGTGCGCAAGCAGATTTTCCGCAGTAACCAGAATACAAAACCATGTTCGGATAGTTAAAAACCGTAAAGGTGAGTTTTTGGCTAAGTGAATTTATGGGAACCCCTTAGTGACTTGAGAGAAGTATTATATGATATTTAGGCAAATTATATTATTATTTCGTAATTAATTTTTAGTTACGATCACAACTTTTATTCATTACGCTTTATTATTGTTTTAAATGCTCACATAATGAAAAGGAAAAAGTTTACTCACATTTTTATAAATGAATTGCTGTAATTGTAACTGCGCTTAATATCATAATCAATGTTAACAATACCGGTACATAACGGGCTGTTACACTGGCCTAGCCTGTTACCCTGTTAATTTTTAACTTCCAAGCAGAACCATGAATCAACTTTATAAAATACTCAAATTCTGTTGCTAAACCAAAAATCATAATCTCAACGTCCAAACAGAATCATGAATCACAAACAACAAAACTTATACAATATGCATTTAAGTTATTTCCAAAAGCAAAATGCTCAAACTAAATATCATATATTTCATCAGATCCAACAAACAAATCAATATTATCTAAATTAAAATAAGAGTAAATACCCAAATTGGTCCCTGACAAAAAACTCGGTACCCAAATTAGTCCCTAACAAAAATTAATTCGTTGGACAGTCCCCAACAAAGACAAACAGGACCCACGTTAGTCCTTCTGTTAGTCCAAAATTGACGGCGTCACTGACGGTGCTGATGTGTAACGTTAAGGGAGATGCTGAGGGCCACGTTGGACCATGAACGACGTTGTCTGGTGAGAGGGGATCCACGTTGCTCAGAACCGATTTTGGTATCATCCAAGGAATGTCGTCGTATGCTTTAGGGATCTTTTTAACCCAGAAAGAATGTGATTGAATCGAAAAATGAATGTTTGAATTTAGGGATAAATGATTTAGGGTTGAGTGATTGGGATTTATCTTGTATGCTGTAGGGTTCTTCATAGGCGATGAATATTTCTTCTGGAAGGGGAAGCTCAAGCTCTTGTAGCTCATTTGGGTCCGGAAGTGAAAAAAGGAGAGCTGCTTCATTGTGTAAATGTGGGAGGCATAGTGTTGTTTACACCTCTAAGACCATTAGAAACCCAAATAGAGCATTTTTTGGGTGCCCCAATTTCAAGGTTAGGTATTTTTTCCATGATTTCTTTGTTTAAAATGAATGTTATTAACAGTGTGGTTTAATTTGGTGTTAGGAAAGAAGCCACACTGCAACTTTTTTACATGGGCGGATGATGCTACATCTGCTACCATGGAGCTGGAAGATTGGAGAATTAAGAACTGGAGCTGAATGTAGCTGAAATGGAATTCAAGTTGAATTTTTTTGAGATGAAGCTCAATGATGAAATGCAGCTGGAGGTGAACGAGCATAAAAAGAAGATTAATGACCTCTATATAAAGATTAAAGACCTATCAATGAAGATGCAGGCAGAGTTTGAAAGGGTTGAGAAGGAAATGATGCATGTGTGTAGGTGTGCTAGGGTGTTTGTTGGATCCATTGTTGTAATATGTATTTATCTTGTTTGTAATATGTATTTATGTTGCTAGTTGGCTGGAGTGAATTAAAAAATGTGGTTCTGCTGATAATTGCCTAATGGAATGAAATATCCATTTTTTGTGGACTGTAAAGATTTGTAATGGAATGACCACTGTTTTAATGTAATGAGATGTTGTTCTTACAATGTAAATAATATGGTTTATGTACTTGGACTTTTGTTTTTTGGCACAATGTATAGGACTTTTTGCAGAAGGGGAATGTGATGGAGGTAATTATGCAGAAGGGGAAATATTTTCAATTAGTCTGCTATCACTTTTTGTGGCATTGGTGTAACCTTATGGTTAACAGGGAATAAAAAGGACCCCGATAAATTTGTGAAGGACTAATATGGCTCAATGTTGAAGTAATCAAGGAATAAAAGGGTCCTCGATAAAAAATGTTGAGGACCTATGAGGGATCTTATGTACTGATGGAGCCTAACTTCAGTTATGCAACAAATGACCCCAAAGTCACACAAGAAAGAAAATTATGGTAACCAGTATTGATAGAAACAAGAAAAGTAACAAGACATTTTCCAATTTAAAAAATCCACATCCAGGTATTGACAGAAACAAGAAAGTGTATCAGTACAAGGACTAATGACATATGGTTTGTTTCCCAATTTAAAAAATTCACATCCAAAACTGAGCAATGACAGCAAACAGATAGTAACAAGACATTTTCCATTAATTTCATCACATCGTAGTTATAATTTCAAAAAATCCAACTGATCTAATTCCATTAAGACTAACACAATATACTTCCCCAAAATAACAAAGTGTTCCTACTTAATATGGCCATAACCAGAGGCATACAAAAAAAAGCCAACTGACACATTTCAACAGGGCCATAACCAAACTATTTCCAAAAAAGTGGCCTAATTACAATTCCAATCAATTCCTATATCAAAGCCATCCCAAAAAAGGCCTAATGTCAGTTATTAAAGAGTATTCCAATCATTTATGAGGGGTTGGTCTTGGTGGCCTGAACCCTGGTGTAGACATGAAGGTCATGAATCTTTCCCTGGTGCCAGTACTTGCTACAGTTGCTGTCTCATTGGTCACAATCTTAGTAGGATTGCATAGAGGTGGGTTGTTGCCTCTTGATGCTCTTGAACTTGGTTCAGCTTCAAATGTTGCATGCTGGCTGCTTGTCTCTGGGTTGGGGCATCCTTGAGTCATGACTATTTCTTTAACTATCCTTGATTGAACTTCAACATTAACCGGTTTAGACTTTGACTTTGAATGACCAGCAGGTCCCTTACATGTCTTGGGGTAATGACCAGTTTCACCACACTTGGAGCATTGAACTGTGTAAGTCTTTCTAAGCTTCTTGTTGGTCTTCATAAGCTCTCCAGTGGGATCCTTCTTTCGATGCTTTTTGGACGTCCAATAGGCCTTTTTAACCGCGGAGGAAGTGGTTTTGGGGCATCACAAGCAGGCCAATACTGTTGGGAATTGACTGGGTTGAGTGTGTGTTCATAAGTGGCATGCAAAGCATCCACTATCAGCCATTGGTGGACATGATTTTCCACAGGTTCATTCTTGTGTGCAATGAAAGCAATTGCATGTTCACATGACAATCCAGTCAGCTGCCAAACATTACAACTACAAGATTGTTGAGTTAAATTCACCCCAACACGTCGACCTTTTCCAGATACTTCATATACATCTTGTACCAGGTTTCCAGTCCATGTTGGTGTCCAAGAATTGCTTGCAACCTTTAACTGGTCCAGCCTCTTCTGCTGTGCAGGTGTAATCTTGCCCCTAAATGTTTGAAGAATCCTCTTGTGTGTTTCCATCCTTCGCATTATGTAACACCTTAATTTCTTACACATGAGTCCACTCTCCCATTTGTAGGTCAACACTCCATCTTCATCTCTTATTAAAATACCACCATGATGATAAACAATCACTATATATTCAAACATCTACACAAACCAAAAAAAACTTATTCCTCATTAATCAACCAAAGGCAAGACATGTGGACCACTTCAACAGTACAAAGCAATAAACAAATGCCAAAGGTATTTCTGAGTTTATTTTAAACGAATTCCATGGGGCTTTTAATTGTTAATGGGTTAACCATGGACCACTTTGTCATACAGGGACCACAAGGACCACACCACTCGGTATCTATTTCTTTAATCTAAACCCTAAAGGGAAACATGGACGACATTGTCCACTGAGCATGCACAAAAAAACACACATTAACAACACAAACACCATGGGGACCATAGACTACAAATACCAAAGAACAATATAAAAGTGTTCCAAAATACTTCCACTTTCTTACCTTTTTTGAACGAAACCTTGAGCCAGTAACCAAACCAAACCCATTCTACCTCTGCTTCCCTCCGATTGTTCAACAACTTTGAATTCGAGACGGACGCAAATGTTTGCAGAACGGTCTTCTTCCTTCTCAGCAATGGAGCGTCGAACTTTCAAGAGAGGGAAATGGTAAAGTGAGCAACGGTTAGGTGAGGGGCATTTTTGGGTTTATTCAAATGCCCCTGACCAACGTGGATCTTTACACTCCAGACGACGTCGTTCAGCCTCACACGTGGCCCTCAGCATCTCCCTTAACATTACACCTCAGCACCATCAGTGACACCGTAAATTTTGGACTAATAGAAGGACTAACGTGGGTCATGTTTGTCTTTGTTGGGGACTATCCAACGAATTAATTTTTGTTAGGGACTAATTTGGGTACCGAGTTTTTTGACAGGGACCAATTTGGGTATTTACTCTTAAAATGACTACATGAATCCAACGAACACATCATGATGCTTGTAGTAAGCATAACCTCTCCCAAAAATCTTTTAATATATTCATATACACAATCTAACATGTTGAGACGTTGGTTCCTCCTACATAAGAAATAAAGTCAGATTTCTATTAAAATATAATCGAATATAATTAAGTTATAAATAATTGTAATTGATTAAATTTATATCTTTTATTTTTTCTTCAAGGCATACTTATTCTATTTTATTTTATTTAAAATAAAAGTATAATATAGGCCAATCTGTAGGTTTATAGGCTAGATCTTGTGAAAGTAGACCTATGGCCTTTTTATTAAACAAGCTTTTTCAAGGTCAAAACCCAAACTATTTTACAAAATATATTAGATCAAGTCTGACCTGACGTAGGCCGAGCCGTAGGACCCTGTAAGCCGGTCCGGCCCAATTTCACCCCTAGTTGTGGGGCTACGAGAGTTGCACCCTACAAAAATAAAAGTTTCTTCCCACACTTGTAACGTGGGAGCAAATTTGGATACTACCGTCGTAAGTAATACCGTTCCCAAATTAGAAAGCAATAGGGGCATAAAAGAAAATGGATAAAAAACAAAGGATTAAAATGGAATAAAAATCTCCTGTTTTAGTAAAATGATGTACCTAACTTGATACAACTGTAGTATTTAAAAGATTTCCGTAACGTGGATAGTTTGTGAACTCACCAAGTCAACTAACATAGGTCATAGTTTACCAATCTTTTTAATAAATAAAATTACTACAGGATGACACGTATAAAGAGATTCGTACTACCAAAACATTAATAAAAATGTTGCGGAGAGATGATACATATGATATTACCAATTTTCTTGAAACGTTAGCCGACCGAGTTGATAGCTAGCTATGATGATGGTGATGATGACATGAGTTGGTTACACAAGTGACTTTCTAATAGCAGTTCCGGAGGTGTGCAGATCAAAATCACATAGACATCATCCACTCATTCGACACCAATCAACTGTTGTGTGACCAGTCGGTTATCTTGAAAAAGCTTCATAGCGTATTTACGGGAATTTTTTAATATGCTCCCGGACCACCGTGGTCCTTCCACTCAAAAAATTGACATCTGTATTATTATTTTTTTCTTTTCTTTTTTCTCTCTCCTCAATTTTTTCTCTCTTTCTCTCACCTTAGTCCCACACTATTTTTCTTGGGCCGGGACCACCATAAGTTTGCTCGTATTTACGATCAGCCTATTGGTCAACAATTATCGCACGACAAGTATATCGATGGCAGAAGTGTTTTAAGTATTATTTTATTATTTTTATTTAAGTCGGACAATTTAAATGAGAAATTTGATTTAAAATTAATTAATAAGTAAAATAAAAATAAGAATACAATGCAAAATCAAATATTCAAGCAATTAAGAAAAGCATACTCTAGATTTGATTTTCCTCATGTTCTGAACTAAGGGGTAAGATATTGTTATAATCAATTAGTGTTATTACCAACCAATTTCACCGTTAGATCGATTAAATTGATCCAACGGTTACATTTATTTGCATCTTTGTATGATTATGATTCCCCAAATTTAATGTGAAAGCATTAAATGTGAGAAATCATAACAATACAAATGTAGAAATAAATATTAAATATTAAATCTCTATCTATTCGCACTTTTTGATATTTAAAATTATGATTTTCTAAATCATTGCCAATAACCCAACCCAAGTAAATGTTTCAGGTTCGTCTGAGTCATCTAGTTGATTGTTGGGTTTGGAGAATTTAATTTGAAAAACATGACCTTAATTGATCATGATGTGTTGTTTAATTCCTTTTAATAGTTTTTAGAAATAGATGTCGTTTTGATCGGTCCCTTTGTTGAGGTTGCCAAAATCGACCATTTGCACCAAAATCTCACCCCAAAATCCACATTATAATATGAGATTTGATTTTCTCATGTTGCATGAAAATTCAATTCTCATGTTGTGACTCAACTAATGGTGAATCCCACATTTATTAAAAAAGAAAAAAAGAAAAGAAAAGCTTTGCACGCAAATCGAAGGGTCACAACATGATAATTGAATTCTCATGCAACATGAGAAAATAAATACACAGCCGTACAAGTGACACTTGTACACAGCTAACAAGTTACTCAATTTCTTATATCATTTAGAACGTGAATGCTACATATATGCCGAACAGTTTTTAATGTATACTTTTTCTAGTGAGAAATGAAGAATCTTAGTTTTTTGCAGAATTTTCTAAACAGTTGGGAGAGTAGGATCTTCAAAAAATGCTCCCAAGAAAGACAGTCAATATATCCAGTTAGGGAATGGGTTATTTCAAAAGCTAATAATAAAAATGAGAAAGTGAAATGTAACCAAATAAAGAATAATCTTGTTTATTAGCAGTATATATATGCTAATGTTGACACATAGTTAGCTATATATGCTAGAATTGTATTGAAATTCATAAAAATCAAGATATTTTGTCAAAATAAGGCTCAGAGGCCTTTGCACAAATTTTATTTTCTTTTATTTTTTTAACTTTTATGAATTAATGTCATTCAATACCAGAAAAAAGGGTGAGACTAAAATTTAAAAGCAGGTTTGAGATTTTAACTTTTTGGACCTTGAAGTCAGATAGGAGAGAAAGTTAGCCTACACACCAATCAATCTCTATATATATAGTACACCAAATGTGTGAATTGCACATCCTTATCAGCAACTCGGCAGTAACTTAATTACAAGAAATAACTATAATATTTAACACATTGCAGCTTGATAAAAGAAAAACCAAAGAATATACACCTTAAACGATTTTTCTACAGGGACAAATATCCCAGTAAGCCAAAAAACCAGAAATTTTAGGGCCCTGGCTTCCAAAACTATCAATGCCAAACTAACAAAAGAATGTTTGAAAGAGTAAAACAATCAAACATTTGGTCATATATATATATATCCATGGTCCTGTAAAATATTATTAAATTAGATCATTGTGATCCACTTTTCTCAGGAACTTCCATTTGAGTTGGTAAGAGGTTTAAGAAGCTCCCTCTGACAGGTTGATTGACAGCCATTGCAGATTCATCATCTGTATCATACAATAAAACTAATTCATTGAAGAATAAAACAACCTAAACCACAGCATATCAACCTAAGCCATAAGATCTTCTTGAGCTTGTTCGGTAGCCTATGCTTCAATGTTATGTGCCAAAAAAGAATAATGGTGACTTATAATAGGAGATTCTCACGATTAATGAAATTCTGATGTCAAAGGGATAACGATATTGGGGATATGGAAGTTTCCAAAAGCAGGATACTTGTGCATGATTAGAACTAAATTATTATTGGATTGGCTTAGCATTTGTATCTGTAAATACATTTCAAAAGGCTATTAGTGCCACGTTCATATGCAACATTATAAAATAAATAAAAGAAGGACTTATCAATTATGCTCTTGTGCAATGTCATCGTAGCCATAAAACCATGATCTTTAGATAATACCGAAGTTTATCTTAATCAGTACACAGCCACATATAGCCCATACACACTTGACATCCATGCTTAGTGAGTCACCAAGCAAATAAGGGATAATTTCATTGGAAAAATCCAAGCCATGGAAACAACATTTCTTAAGACTGACAATTAGACAGTATGCTAAAGGGATGCAGGGATTAGCCACTGTCTGGTTTGCAGTGGAGCATACAGTGGGAACAAGATATTTGTGCTTTTCTCCATTGATTTCAATAACCACATGCCTCATGAAAACTGATTTTCTGAGAATCAAGTATGCATGCAATGAAGCATATTTTTCCTTAACTGTCATGAATTAATTATCCCAAAAGCTTAAGTTATTGGATGAAGACACATGAATAGTTTTATATCTAACACACTCCCTCTTGCAAGATTTGTGTGTAACAATCCTGTAAAGAACCAATTCAACCCAAAAGCTTAAGCTATTGGGTGAGGTTACATTAATGATTTTATATATCTCAACATGCCCCCTCACACGAGAGCCCACCGTGCTTGAAGGGTGGACAATGCACAGGCCCACACTTGAAAAAAAGGGTATTTTGATATATTATTGAATTGTGTAAATAATCTATACAAAGAGGTCTCTGTTTATAGAGAATAAAAAACCTAATTCTTGACCTAATGGGCTTGGCCCAATACAACAAATAATAATAATTAAGTAAATAACTAATATTTACAACACTCCCCCTCAAGCTGAGGAATAGATATTTATCATTCTCAGCTTGCTAGTAAGTTCTTGAAATCTGTCTGAAGGAAGTCCCTTTGTCAATATATCAGCTAATTGACGCCCAGTGGGAATGTATTGAGTGATAATCAACCCGCTATTAAGTTTCTCTTTGATGAAATGGCGGTCGACCTCAATATGTTTAGTCCGATCATGTTGAACTGGATTATGAGCTATACAAATAGCAAACTTATTATCACATAGCAGCTTCATAGGTCCCTCACATTTTATTTTGAGATCATCAAGTATAATTTTCAGCCACAGTAACTCACAAATGCCTTGAGCCATAGCTCGAAATTCAGCTTCTGCACTTGATCTGGCAACCACATCTTGTTTCTTACTTCTCCATGTCACCAAGTTACCGCAAAGAAACATGCAATAACCAGTGGTAGAACGACGATCAGTCACGGATCCAGCATAATCAGCATCAGTGTAGACTTCTAAAGAGAGATTGCCTTCACGTCGGAATAACAATCCTTTACCTGGAGTAGCTTTAAGATACTGAAGAATTCTCTCTACTGCCTGCATGTGTTTCTCCTTTGGATCATGCATAAACTGACTGACAACACTAACAACATAAGCTAGGTCTGGTCCAGTATGAGCCAAATATATCAATTTCCCAACTAGCCGTTGATATTGTCCTTTATCAACTGGGGACTCTCCTCTTCATAGCCTATCTTGTGATTCTGCTCAATAGGAGTATTAGAGGGTTTACACTCGAGCTTTCCTGATTCTTTGAGAAGATCAAGAACATATTTCCTCTGGCTGATAAAAATTCCTTTGCTTGAATGAGCTACTTCTATCCCAAGGAAACATCTCAGTTTCCCAAGGTCTTTGACTTCAAACTCAGAGGCAAGCCGTGTTTGCAGAATCTGTCTCTCCACAAAATCATCACCTGTGATAATAATATCATCAACATATACAAGGAGCACAGTAAGCTTCCCATTTTGGGAGTGCTTGAAGAAAAAAGTGTGATCTCCTTGACTATGTCTGTATCCTAAGGTCATCATAACCTTAGTAAACCTTCCAAACCAGGCATGAGGTGACTGCTTCAATCCATACAAGGCCTTTTTTAATCTACAAACTTTATTTTCTCCCTTCACAGAATCAAAACCAAGCGGGATTTCCATGTAGACTTCTTCTTCTAACTCACCATTGAGGAAAGCATTTTTCACATCAAATTGATTTATATCCCAGTTGTAATGGGCAGCAAGGGATAACAAGACCATCACCGTATTCGTCTTTGAAACTGGAGCAAAGGTTTCTTCATAATCAATGCCATAGTTTTGAGTGTAACCTTTGGCGACTAATCGAGCCTTGTATCTCTCAAGAGTGCCATCAGAATTATATTTCAGGGCATAAACCCATCTGCACCCTACTGCTTTCTTTCCATTAGGTCTATCAATAACCTCCCATGTTTTATTTTTCTCCAACGCATTCATCTCCTCTTGCATGGCTTGAGCCCAGTTCCCATCTTTCAAGGCTTCATGTACTGATTTTGGGATTGAAATAGAATCTAGTGTTGAAACAAAGCTTTTGTGCTGCACAAAAAGATTAGCAGAGGAAACAAAATGGGAGATAGGGTATTGAGTACAAGAGGGACAGGGGGAACAAGATTTCTTGGAACAAGATCTTTTTCCTTTTCTTAGAGCAATGGGTAAATCATCAGAATCAGTAGTAATGGGTAAGAAATCAGAAGTATTAACATCATGATCAGAAATATGAGATTCAGGACTTACCAGTGGTTCAGACGATTAAGGTTGCTGGTGAGGCAATGTGGGTTGTTTCCTTCTTTGTTATACCAACTCAGGTGTCACAATCTTCCGTATCTCTGATGTACTTGATGTATCAGTCACAGGAGGATCAGACATAGACACAGAAGGAACAGGAACAAGAGAAGAAGACACTGACACAGGTAAAGGAGTAGACACTGAAGATTCAAACTCAAAGAAGAAGGTGATGAGTTTTCTGGTGAATTATTCTCCCCCTAAAGATGAGGACCTTGGAAAAAGGACTCAGATTTCTGAAATGTAACATCCATAGAAACAAAAAATCTCCGACTACCAGGGTGATAGCACTTGTAGCCCTTCTTATGAGGAGCATAACCAAGGAAGACACATTTAAGAGCCCTAGGATCCAACTTACTGCGATGATGTTTATGAACATGAACAAAAGCAACACACCCAAACACTCGTGGAGGAAGACTCATAGTTGGAATAAAAGGGAAAAAATAAGTTATAGGGTGAATAGGACTTACATGGTCAAGTACCCGAGTGGGTAAACGGTTGATCAAGAATGCTGCAGTAAGAATGGCAGCTCCCCAATAGTATTTGGGTACACCGTACATGTGTATGAAACATTAATGCACGAGCCACTTCAAGAAGGTGACGATTCTTTCTTTCAGCAACCCCATTTTGTTGAGGGGTGTCAACACAAGTAAGTTCATGAATCATACCGTTATTTCGTATAAATTGGGAAAACAGTAATTAACATATTCAGTACCATTATCAGTCCTTAGTCGCTTGATTTTTTTACCAAATTGGATCTCAACCATTTTATAAAATTGAAAGAATAGTTGTGGTACCTCAGACTTTTCACGCATTAAGTAAACCCAAGTTACACGAATGCAATCATCAATAAAAGAAACAAACCATTTATTTCCAGAAGAATGAGGGACCTTAGAAGGACCTCAAACATTAGAATGAATAAGATCAAAAGGTTCAACACTTTTAGTAATACTAGAAGGAAAAGACACACGATGATGCTTAGCAAACTCACAAACATCACAATGAAAAGACTCAACAGACTTAGACAAAACAATGACGGAAATAAAGACTTGAGTAAACTAAATGGAGGATGTCCCAAGCGCTTATGATGAAGCCAAATCAAAGAATCAGTAGTTGATTGACCATGAGACAGCAAGATGTGATTTGTTACTTTATTGGCGGGAGATTGTGACACCAGATAGTACAGCCCACCTTGCTCTTTAGCACTACCAATCGTCTTCCCCGTGGCGAGATCCTGAAAAACAGTGAGTAGGGAAGAAGGTTACAGTACAATTCAAATCTTTTGTAATTTTATGAATAGAAAGAAGATTCGTGGAGAGTTTAGGAACATGAAGAGCATCTTTAAGATGTAAGGACTGCTGTAAGTTTATGTTACCAGGACCCGCAACTGATGTATGTGAGCCATCAGCTACGGCTATTGTATGAGTGTCAATGGTAGGATGACAAGAAGTAAAGGGGTCAGCACAACAAGCCATATGATTAGTAGCACCAGAATCAATAACCCAAGAATGTTTAAAATCAATACATGAAGAAAGAAAAGAATAAGTTTTGGAGCTCATACCAGTCATAGCCAAAGCATTAGTATCAGATGGCTTACTCAGAGAATCAAGGATGGTTCGGAGCCGTTCCAACTCATCTTGACGGAATGCAGGTTGGGTCTCATTAGGTGCAGGAACTATTTCAGAGGAAGTAAAATGCGCTTGACCACGCATCCTTACCATCTTTTCTAAGACTGTTTGCTTTCCTTGGAGGCGAAAGCATAGATCCTTGATATGACATGTTCTTTTACAATAAGAACACCAGCGATCATCTTTCTTAGGTCTAGAAGATGCACCATCAGAAAATTTTGTAAAGGAACTCCTTTGAGAAGAACCATCCTTTTTTGTTGAAGTCATAGCAAACCCATCATTGGGATCAGAATCAGAAGGAGTAGGAGTAGTAACTTTAGATGAGAGCATAATGGGCCCTTCGGACACTTTGGTATCCATCATGACAGCCCTGCGACTTTCTTCACCCCTGACAATGTGAAAAACTTCAGAAAGAGACAATAATTTTTCCTTACCAAGAATTTGAACTCGAACATGGTCATATTCTGAGTTGAGACCACAAAGAAAATTATAAATCCTATTGCGTTCAATGGAGGTGGTCAGAGTGGCTGCATCCTTGCTACATTCCATCTTCAAATTCTCGTACTGATCAAGCTCAGTCCATAACTTATTCATAATACCATAATATTCTGTTATAGAGAGAGAGCCTTGCTTGGTAGAAAAAATCCGATTCCACAGATCATAACAAGTGGCAGCATCTTGCTTCATTGAATAGGTCTTCTTAAGAACGTTCCAGATCTCAAGAGCAGTAGGTAAAGGAATTAAATAAATAATTAAATTAAATAATTAAGTGCGAATTAAATGGCATTCAATACTAAGAAGATTCCAATGATATTTGTAACATTTTTTTTGAATTGGATGTAGAATTGGTAAGGGAATTTGCGAAATTATAAATTAATCCTGAAAATATGACTTACTTAAAATATATTTTTAATTATCATAAAAAAATATTCTGATTTTTTATTTAAAATTTGTTAGTGTAACGGTCAATCAATTTTAATTAAATTATTAAGTGCGAATTAAATGACATTCAATGCTAAGATGATTCTAATGATATTTGTAACATTTTTTTGAATTGGATTTAGAATTCGTAAGGAAATTTGCGAAATCATAAATTAATCCTGAAAATATGACTTACTTAAAATATATTTTTAATTATCATAAAAAAATATTCTGATTTTTTATTTAAAAATTTGTTAGTTTAACAGTCAATCAATTTTAATTAAATAATTAACTGCGAATTAAATGGCATTCAATACTAAGAAGATTCCAATGATATTTGTAACATTTTTTCTGAATTGGATGTAGAATTTGTAAGGAAATTTCCGAAATCATAAATTAATCCTGAAAATATGACTTACTTAAAATATATTTTTAATTATCAGAAAAGAATATTCTGATTTTTTATTTAAAAATTTGTCTGTGTAACAGTCAATCCATTTTAATTAAATAATTAAGTGCGAATTAAAGGGAATTCAATACTAAGAAGATTCCAATGATATTTGTAACATTTTTTTTGTATTGGATGTAGAATTCGTAAGGGAATTTGCGAAATTATAAATTAATCCTGAAAATATGACTTACTTAAAATATATTTTTAATTATCATAAAAAACTATTCTAATTTTTTATTTAGAATTTTGTTAGTGTAACGGTCAATCAATTTTAATTAAATAATTTAGTGCGAATTAAATGAGATTCAATACTAAGAAGATTCCAATGATATTTGTCACATTTTTTTTGAATTGGATGTAGATTTCGTAAGGAAATTTCCGAAATCATAAATTAATCCTGAAAATATGACTTACTTAAAATATATTTTTAATTATCATAAAAAAATATTCTAATTTTTTATTTAAAATTTTGTTAGTATAACGGTCAATCAATTTTAATTAAATAATTAAGTGCAAATTAAATGGCATTCAATACTAAGAAGATTCCAACGATATTTGTAACATTTTTTTTGAATTGGATGTTTAGTTCGTAAGGAAATTTGTGAAATTATAAATTAATCATGAAAATATGACTTATTTAAAATATATTTTTAATTATCATAAAAAAAATTCTGATTTTTTTTTAAATTTTTTATTTTAACAGTTAATCAATTTTAATTAAATAATTAAGTGCGAATTATAGGGCATTCCATACTAAGAAGATTCCAATGATATTTGTAACAATTTTTTTTTTTGAATTGATGTAGAATTTGTAAAGAAATTTGCGAAATTATAAATTAATCCTGAAAATATGACTTACTTAAAATATAGTTTTAATTATTATAAAAAAATATTCTGGTTTTTTATTTAAAATTTTGTTAGTGTAACGGTCAATCATTTTTAATTAAATAATTAAGTGCGAATTAAAGGGCATTCAATACTAAGAAGATTCCAATGATATTTGTAACATTTTTTTTGAATTGGATGTAGAATTCGTAAGGGAATTTGTGAAATTATAAATTAATCCTGAAAATATGACTTACTTAAAATATATTTTTAATTATCATAAAAAAATATTCTAATTTTTTATTTAGAATTTTGTTAGTGCAACGGTCAATCAATTTTAATTAAATAATTTAGTGCGAATCAATACCAGAAGCAATACAAATTTGTATTAAACTTTTCCTTTTTTTTTTTGGTAAAAGAAACTTTTCCTTTTTAATAATATTAACTGTTGTGTAGTAAAGGTAGGTCTATATTCCTCGAAAGATAAAGCATTTCGCTGTATGGATGCTCTTGGAGACTGTGATATAGACCAAATCTTTATAAGGTATCACCGTACATGCTTTCTCAGGTATGGTTCACATAGGGGGAATATGCAAGGGCATGATGACTCTAGAGTAACAATTCAAAATGTATGAATCAAGGTGGTTCTTCAATGGGAGAAAAGAGATTTATATAGGAAGCCACTATGATTGGTTTAGTGGCAATGTATGAGGTAGTTTGTATAGTCATAAATTCAAACCTCAATATTCCCTTTGTATATAAAAAAAGATTTATATAGGTGATAAATATTTTCAAATGATGAAAGAAAAGAGTGGTAACCATTTGTCGAATACCTCAACATGAGGATGGACATTATTGTTCGTACTATGGTATGTGCAGGGGAGTGAAAAATCTTATTAGGTGAAGTCTATGTACTTATGAGAAGACAAGAAAGTGACCCCTTAATGGGTCTTGCCAGGCCAACTTATGTATACTGGGTTACGAAGGTCAATCCTAAAGAAATACAAATAGCACAAGGTTTTAAAACGTATACGATATGATATGATTTTATCCATCCCACTAGCATCATACTTGTTTTTTGGATAAATCACAAATATTTTAAGAGAGATAATCATGTTCGAGCTGAGGGATTAGCTCTCCCAAAGGGAACTTTTTACATTCATAAGAACTTAAATCCAAAATCTTGGTTAAGCAGAATCAAGCATATATTATTTAAACCAACCCTTTTTGATAGGCATTAGCGTCATATTTATCTTTCTATTTAAGAACAGGTTTTACGCACTAGCATTTCTTTCAATTGAATCAATGATCGAAAACATTAACCTTTGTTATTAGTTACCGAATTATATACAAATTAGTACTAAATGACACCAAAATATTAGATACATAAGGATCAAACTCGCTTTTATGTTGAAATTGAGATAAATATACAAATTGAAGTGGCTAAATTGTATATGGGCTAAACTGTAGGCTAAATGACCAAACTCCTCACAATGATTTTTATCTGAATTAGTCTTTTCCCAATAATCAAATTGCAATAGCGGATATTAATTTTTTAAAAGTAGGAGGAATTAGAAATCCCAAATTTACATCAATCAACATAACTAATACCCCTGAATCAGGTGGAATTTCCCTATTTAGTCCACATATAAATTTGGTCAAAACATTTCATCATTTGATATGGCTGAATTTAGTTATCGGTATGGTTAAGAAAAGACTCAAAACAGAAACCCCAGTGATGCAAGCACCTAAATTTAGTTATCGGTATGCCTGCTAAGGTGTAGAATACATAAATATTAAATGAATGCATACACAATTACGGACATGCGTAAAAATACATATTTAAGTACATAAATTTGCACCTTTCCCGAACGTTAAAATAATCAAAACAACCAAAATAAAAAACCAAGAAATGCTGATACAATCAGTAGATTACATCCATTGACTTCATTTTATACATATACATATACATATATATATATATATATATATATATTTATATATATATATTTCAAAATCACATATCCATGATTTAGTTTATGAAAAAGGAAAATAGAAGGTGCCACCACCAAAATTACTGATGTGCATTATTTGTCAAGAATACGCTGCCAATTCAGGCAAGCTTAGGTTGAAACTTGATCCATCAACAAGAAAATAATAGATGCCGAGGAAACAGTTACTACTACTAGAAAAATAATCGAAAAGGAACTGAAGTGAGATTAGGTTTTTTAAACATATCTCAGGCAGGTCTGTAAAAGCAATATTAAAATTTAAATCTCTCCCCCAAGCATTTAGACCTAAAAGCATCAGCCAAGAACTTATTCAGAAGAACTGTGTTACGATTTGTATCCAGGGTGGTCTTGGTTTGCAGAAACTCCCCTTCAATCTCCTGAGATTTAATATCATACTTCCTGCGAAGTTCATCTAATTCCTTCTCAAAACCAGATTTCAACTGCAATTTCTGCTCCACCAAGAATAATATTAATCAGAAAAAGATAGACACCTAGAATAAATATTATCACAGACAGTAATGTAATATAAGTAATCCAGAAGCTAACCTTTTGTTCATGTTCATCCATAATTTTTTCCTCTACTTTTTGCATTCTTTGCAATTCAATTTCGAGTGGATCATAGCACAAATGTGGAAGCATTCTGTAATCTGAATGAATTGCAGTTTGCATAGGAGTTGACAAATGTCTTGTGTCAGGGTGCACAAACAAGTGCGACTCATGTTCCAATGCTGAGTCTGGTTGCACTACATCTTGATTTGGAACCACAGTTGATGCCTCGGGATCATGGCTTCGGAGATTGACTTCATTAATTGGCTGATGTTCAACTTTAGTTGCCAGATGAAAATTAGATGGATCCAGGTTGAAAGAAGGGAGCTCTACACCAGGGAATTGCTGCACCTGCTCTGAAGGATTCGTTATAAGTGAAACATGATCGGATTGATTGGCTGGTAGAACATTAACAGGACTGGAAACCAGCTCTACTTGTTCCGAAGAATTTTGCATATCCCCAGCTGTATTCTGGCCAGGAGGGGACTCTAGAGATGATAATTGCAGCATTTGTTCAAGTGGCTCAGTGGCATCAGTAGTATTCTGTTCTATCATGGTTCTGCGCACTCCTTCCTGCTGGTCAGATGTGGTACTTACATCCAGTAACATTGGTTTCATTAAAGTTTCTATATCATTATAACAATTAGCCACTGCATGACTATTTTCTGGCACTATAACAGGAATATCTCCATTAGGTATACTCAAAAAGACTCCATCAGAAATCTGTTGCTCCAAAGGTGGATTCAAAAGGGAAACTGTAGCTAGACTAATGCTTGGACTAGCAGATTGACAAGGCCTTGAAGATAAACCACTATCTAAAACTGGGACATCTATTGAACCTTCAGATATTTGCTCCATGGATGAAGGGTGATCAACAACAGTAACCTTTCTGGGACAATCAGTACCATTGGAAGTCCCAGGCATACCAAAATGTGCCGTTTTATCCAATACACTCATTATGGACCAGTTAGCAATTCTTTCATCAGACAAAGGCGAATTCTGAGTGAAAGAATTATTTGAACCATTACAGTCATCCGCCTCCTGGATGTGTGTAGCATGCAGTCTACTTCTTTTCTCTGATTCAACATCATCACCTTGAGGTCTATCTGACATTTGATCAAGCAAACAAATCGAGACAGGACTATGATTCACATGGAATGGATTACCAACACAAATAGTTGAACTAGGAAAGAATTGAGAGACATTACCAACTAGATCTCCAGACGTTCCTACAAAAGTATGTAACTGTTTAAGAGTATGCCATAAAAACAACAAAGGCTACAAGAATTCTGATGATTTTCCAACCTCATTGAATTGAACAATGAAAGGTCATACAAAGCGAAAGTACTAAAAATGACCACTAACCTGCCTTGATTCCAGTGGATAACTTTTCAACATCAGATTTTGAAGAAGGCTGAAAAACAATATTGTTGCCAACTTTCCTCGGCTTCTTTGCTATACCTTCACTCACAAGATCAGGCCCATGTACTGACCCATCAAAATAATGAACTCTCTTCCGACTCCGCTGGGTCGAACTGCATGAGTACTTCCACCAATCAGCTCAATTAAGATTTTTTATTTCAATAGGTGGGAAAGGGAGAAAGTATTTGGGTAAAAGAAAAAGAAAGGGATAGGGAAGATTTTTTTGTGAAACACTTATAACCTTTGTGATTGGGGGAAGGGATTTGTAATCTATCTTTCTCTGTAGGATTATCTCAATCAGTGTTATTTTCTTGGAATTTAGTTTAGTAATATACAAAAAATATCCAAAAAGAGTTCTTTCTAGGCAAAAAAATCTCGTTCTTCTTTTGACTTTCTTGATTGTATATCCAATTTTATAAAAAATCACTTTCGATGCAAGAAATACCCAACATAGTCCAAAAAACCAACATGTTTTACTACAACAACAAAATCTAAAATAACAAAGATGCTTAAAGTGACATATCAAGCAGCATCTTTTATACGAACAATTTATAAAAGAAATGTGTCATACAATCATGATTCAATAATTTGAAAATATACTAGAAAAGACATCTTGGTACAGGGGAACAACAAAAGCAAACACTCTTACACACAATAAAAGCAACAAAACACCTGAATAAAGAATGCTTTAAAACTCTTATTTCATTCTAATTCAATGAATAATGGTATATTGATATTATTACCTATCATCATCCTGATTTGGCTTATCAATCCTATTCAGCTCCGTACGGCAATCTGAAAGTCAAGCAATTAAATCAGCATGCCTCACTAGGCCAAACTTTCAATTATCTTAATTTTTGATAGGTAAACCATAAAGAAGCCAAGGAGAGACTTGAAGAAAGGTCCACCATTACTAGCACCTTCAATTACATTTTTTATAAAATGATAGTTCTCATAACATTAGCCACCAAATTAGCATTGATGTTTATTACATTTGAATAACTAACAAAACCCATGGCTAAGTAAAGAACAAAAAAAGTTGCAATAAGAATGACGCTAGGCAACCTGCGGTATCACCTTTCTTTGGTTTCCTGGAGATTGACCGGTACATATGGGAGTTCTTTCTCTTTGCACTAACCGGGGAAGTTCCCAGATCAAGTTCCTCATATTTTCTTATTTCCTTTGATTCCGAAGTCAACTTTGTCACGCTCTTTTCTTTCTTCTGTTTCTTCTTTGACCTCAATGACTCTGAGCTTTTAGAATCTGAAGGACTGGAAGAAGAGTTTCTCTTTCTTCCAGATCTCCTCAAAGGACTTGCTATCTTCTGTCTCTCAAGTAGTCTTTCAGATTTCCTTGTAAAAGCAGGAGTTGTTGGTGTTACCTTTCCAAGTCGCTCAGATTTCCTTCTAACTTTGGGGAGGGGGTTAAGTGATTTTGAAGAAACTTGGGGGGGGGGGGAAGTTTTCCCCTTTTTTTTTTTTTAATTCATATTTTTAAGATTTTGTTTACGTTAATTATTAATTATATGTATTTTCAGTATTTTTATATGAAAAAATAAATAAATATACCCATATGAATGCTCGGGTTGTAATTGAAATTTTCCACACAACTCACTCATTTAGCGGATACACTTTGACTTCTGGTTTTCATTTTATAGAAGATGAGACATATTACATAAGGTAACAATACTTTTATAATACGTTAAAATTATGGGTTTTATAATTCTCATTCAACATGAGAATTATAATTTTCCTACACACCCTTCGATTTCCGTGGGGTCCTACATATAATTTTTTCTAACACATGGGTCCCACAAGCTTTTTATCTCTACAACATGAGATTTCAATTCTCCTTCAACATGAGAATTATAAAACCCAAAAATTATATGAACTTTTTTCTTGGTAGATAAAATTATAGGCTTTTTAACCCTTTTACCCTTCATTAATTAATTAATAATCATTTTGCCACTTATTCAAAACTATTTATTAATCTGCCACTCTTTAATCGATTAACTTGAAGATTTAATCGATTAAATAGTCAAAACTGGAAAAAAATGGTTGACGTGAAAATTTTATCAATTAAATCTTCATATTGATCGATTAAATCTCCCAAGAGGCAACAAATGTCAAATCTCCTCAAAAAGCAGATTTCATGCATATGAAGCAAATCAACAAGCATAGATAACCAAACAGAAAAAGAAATCAACAAAAGAAAAACAATTCTTGGAAACTGGATTGATTTACATCAACTAATTTTGTTACTTTACTTTTGATATAGTACGCCCAATGATGCACAGACACGGACACGGGACATGGGACACGACACGACACGACACGCCGACACGTTAATTCTAAAAAAAGTCATATTTGGACACGTTGGGACACGTTTTGATATTAAATAAAATTTTTAATATATATAATATAATTTATATTTAATATATATTAGAGTTCATAATAAGTCATATAACCAATCAAATATTTAAATTTCATAACATAAATATAAATATAAATAATTTTTCATACTTTGTTAATTTTTTATATCAAATTTTATAACAGAAAAAAATCAATTTATAAATTATTTCTTTTATATTTAGTTAACAAAAAAAAATAAGATTTAAAAAAATAAAAATAAATGTGTCCCAGCGTGTCCGAGCGTTGACCACGTGTCCTAAAAAGTTGACTGCATGTCGGAAAAACGTGTCGGAACGTGTCGGAGAGTTGTCCGCGTGTCCCCAAAAATTGACCACGTGTCGGACGCGTGTCCGAGCGTGTCGGGATGTGTCCGTGTCGGACACATGTCCGACACGTAAATTTCCAAAAAAAAATTCGTGTCCGTGCTAACCAGAGTACGCCAACCTATTAGGTTTTAAAATATGATAAGCAAATGCAAACACTATTAATGGTTTGATTTAGCAATAGCACGAAAAGAAAAACGATTCTTGGAAATTCGATTGATTTTACATGAACAAGCCAGACTCCATTTCTACCTTTCACATGAAAATCTTGCTTATTACATGAAAAATAACGCGAAGTGATCCTATTGTCAACCTCAGAACGATGACAGTGATCAAGGCGAACAATGAATTTTGAAGGTTATTTCAATCAGTTTTCCGTGTATTGGAGGTTATTTGAATTTCAAATTTCGAATTTTGAATTTAATGTAATAGGAGTTGATTGCGATTTGTATTTAATAGAAGCTGATTGCGTTTTGTATTTAATAGGACGCAATCAGCTCCTATTAAATACAAATCGCAATCACCTCTTATTATATTAAATACAAAATCCAAATAAACTCAAATACCGTATTTGTCTCATTCAATCAATGCTTCCTCCCTCATTTGGGATATTTAATCGATTAAATATAAATTTTAATCGATTAAATCAATTAAGAGAGATATTTAGTCGATTAAGAGAGAGATTTAATCGATTAAATCTTCAAGTCAACCATTTTTTTTTCTGGTTTTGACCATTTAATCGATTAAATTTTTAAGTTAATTGATTAAAGAGAGGCAGATTGGTAGATAGTTTTGAATAAGGGACAAAATAATTATTAATTAATTAATGAAGGGCAAAAGGGTCAAAAAGCCTAAATTTATATGAATTTAGATATTAAAGAAATAAAAAATAAAATAAAAATAGGATAACATGAAGTAATTGATTTTATATGATATAATGTGATATGATTTTATATGATTTTTGAAGTTTTCCCTTCTTCTTTTTTCAATTCATATTTTTAAGATTTTGTTTACGTTAATTATTAATTATATGTATTTTCAGTATTTTTATATAAAAAAATAAATAAATATACCCACATACATGAATGCTCGGGTTGTAATTGAAATTTTTCACACAATTCACTCATTTAGCGGATAAACTTTGACTTCTGGTTTTCATTTTATAGAAGATGAGACATATTACATAAGGTGACAATACTTTTATAATACGTTGAAATTATATGAACTTTTTGATTGGTAGATAAAATTATAGGCTTTTTGACCATTTTATCCTTCATTAATTATTTAATAATCATTTTGCCCCTTATTCAAAACTATTTTCTAATCTGCCACTCTTTAATCGATTAACTTGAAGATTTAATCGATTCAATTGTCAAAACTGAAAAAAATAGTTGACGTGAAGATTTAATCAATTAAATCTTCATGTTAATCGATTAAATCTCCCAACAGGCAACAAATGTCATGTCAAATCTCCTCCAAAAGCAGATTCCACGCATATGAAGCAAATCAACAAACATAGATAACCAAACAAAAAAAGAAATCAACAAAAGAAAAATGATTCTTGTAAACTGGATTGATTTACATGAATTGATTTTGTTACTTTCCTTTTGATATAATACGCCAACCTATTAGGTTTTAAAATATGATAAGCAAATGCAGACACTGTTAATGGTTTGATTTCGCAATAGCACGAAAAGAAAAACGATTCTTGTAAATTGGATTGATTTACATGAACAAGACTGACTCCATTTCTACCTCTCACATGAAAACCTTGCTTATTACATGAAAAATGACATGAAATGATCCTATTGTCAACCTCAGAACGATGACAGTGATCAAGGCGAACAACGAATTTTGAAGGTTATTTCAATTAGTTTTCCGTGTATTGGAGGTTATTTGAATTGGATTTTGAATTTAATGTGATAGGAGCTGATTGCGTTTTGGATTTAATAGGACACAATCAGCTCCTATTAAATACAAATCGCAATCACCTCCAATTATATTAAATACAAAATTCAAAATTCAAAATTCAAAAAACTTTCAATACTGTGTTTGTCTAATTCAATCAATTCTTTCACCCTCATTTGGGATATTTAAGTGATTAAATCAATTAAGAGAGATATTTAATCGATTACGAGGGAGATTTAATCGATTAAATCTTCAAGTCAACCATTTTTTCTAGTTTTGACCATTTAATCGGTTAAATTTTTAAGTTAATTGATTAAAGAGGGGCGGATTGGTAGATAGTTTTGAATAAGGGACAAAATGATTATTAATTAATTAATAAAGGGTAAAAGGGTCAAAAGCCTAAATTTATATGAATTTAGATATGAAAGAAATAAAAAAGAAAATAAAAACAAGATGAAATGAAGTAATTGATTTTATATGATATGATGTGATATGATTTAATTCAAGTTATAAAATATCATTATATATTTATATTAATATTAGACTTCAAATTATTTATTAAAAGAAATCACAAGATATAAAAAATAAGAAAACTATTTAGAAGAGATCATGAAAAATACTTTAAAATACTCAAACATACAATTAGAATATTGTAATTTATTTTTCATATATTCTAATAAATCACAAGAATGTTTTTAAATTCAAATAAAATATAAAAATAAAACATTAAAATATTTTTTTAATTTTTTTAAAAAAAGGCATGTATAACTAATTTTAGACAAAGTTTTGAACAAGAAAGTCAAATTATAAAAAAATATGCACAATTATTTTCTGACAAAATGAGTTAAGAATGAAAAAGAATGGTGGCGTCAAAAATATGCAGAATCTTTTTATGGAATGAACTTATTGTGTTTACAAATTTAGGCAGATCTCATTTGATTTTAACTTAACTTACTACTCAATAAATTCATAAATGCTTATTTTTAATAAATTATTGTCTTTTAACTATACAGTTGTACGAATAAAAAATAAAAGGAAATGCGATCGCTATTTTTTTTTTATGGTTGGGTTGGGCCCATAAAGAAAATAAAATAAAAATTGAAAAAAGTGGTGAGGGTAATACGGGTATCCCACTCTAGCGGCTATAAATACAGTACTGAGCCTGTTAAACTAAACTCGCTGATCATTATTTTTGGGATTCTGAATTGAATTTCTTGCTCAGCTTTCTTGAAAACCAGTAGTGAGTCATCAGATTTGCTCTTACATTCGATCATTTTTGGAGATTTTAAGGAATACCAGACGGTTTTTTTTTTGTGATAATCAAATATGTCTCGTTGCTTTCTTTTCCCTCCTCCAAATTATGTGAGGAACGGGTTATGCGGCGAGGCCTTGATCGAATCAATGAAGGTTCGTTCAGCGGTTTCGTTTTTCCGTTTATGAATATTGTCCTCGATATTTCTTACAATTGATGAAACTAAAAGCATGCTTGTATAGCTTTTTGTTTCTTTCGTTTTTCGTATATGCTATTTGAAAATGTTGTTCTGGTTATATAAAGCTCGAAATGGAGAATGCGAAGAAGAAGGCCAAGAAAGAGAGGAAGAAAGAGAAAAGGATGGAGGGAAAAAAGGGCGAAAAGGAAAGAGCTTAAAGTTAAGGAAGGAACCTTCTCCCGTACCAGTACCAGTGATGTAATAGAGTTCAAGCTCATTTGTGATGGAACAGAGTTCAAGCTCATTGAACTAGATAGAAGTGATATTTCAGACGAACATGAAAATGCAGTTGCTACGGTGGGACCTTACTCCTTTGACGGTACCCATAATAGTTGCAAGAGGAAAAGGAGCACATCGCCACGTAGTCGTCATGATAATGGTGAGGAAGAAAAGAAACTTATCATTATTATTAAATTATTTTTATAACAGAAACTGATTATTTTATTTTCATTTTTGTATAGGAGCTTTGTCAAAAAATGCTGAGAGAGACCAGTGCCCGGGAAATTCTTATTCTGGGCATTGTGAAGAATTACAGCGTCCACTCGATGGAGCTGGCCCGAAGACAAATATGATTGAAGATGAAAGGTCGAGAACGTTATCGGTTTATAACTCTCTATTTCAGAATTGGGTTCCTCCTCCGCTTGCGTGTGATGGATTCAAGTCAATGGATGAGGACTGGCTCCTCAAATCGGAACTGCAACATGAAACGCCCGTTTCTAAAAAGGCGAAACATATGCCTTATTCAAGCCCAAGCCCATCACTGTGGCCTCGTGCTCAATACTTACCCGAGGCTGAAATATATGCGTTGCCATATACTGTTCCATTTTGATTCTGATAAATTCATATAGATGGTATAGACCGTAGTATGTAGGCAGTCGGGTTAGGGTTAGGTGTAGGTGTTAAATTTTTTTTTTTTCCGGGAGAAAGCACCTATATGACGGAAATATTTTTTGTCTAGGACCATCCAATAATTCGATGCTCTCTCTCAAAACATCATTTTTTTTCTTTTCCTTTTTACCCTTATTATTTTTCCACCTTTTCACTTTTATCCTTCCACTTACACTAAAGGACCACCAAAAGAATGGTGGTCCCGGACCACAATGAGAGATTCTGCAATATTTTTTTTTATAACATGATTGTGTTAGAGTCTCTTTATTTTTGTCCCTTAGAAAACTTAATGGTCTTTTAAGTTTGTGTTAGAGTCTCAACGATATTATAATGGGTTAGTTTTGGGTAGTATAATGAGTCATTAAGTTAGTGTTTATTAGGGATTTAATGGCTAACATTATGACATTATGTGTGGTTAATTGTGGTGTTATGAGTAGTTAATTAGTAGTGTTATGAGACTTTTGATTAGCTTTGTAATGAGTCTCATAAAAGGGGGGGTGGAATTAAAAATCTTTTATGGAGATGTTTATTTTTCCTGGGAGATGGATAAGATATACCGTCACAGTGCCGTCTTGATACCACCTGGAACAGTAAAAAAAAGTTTTTTTTCTTCTAAAGAAGCAACAAAAATTAGAAATTCGATCTATGTCCAATAGATCACAACAACCAAGAAAAAATCTTTTGTTTTGGTTCGACCCATAATTCTATATGAAATAGTGGATGGTATCCATTTAGTAAAACTTTTCCCGAAAGATCTTTTCCAAGAAAGAGATAATCTCGAACTTACAGCTATCAATTATATTTCTCATATAGTAGGAGAGAATTTATCCCCTATACATACATAAAAGTGTATGCGGCCATGTGAAGAGAAGAGCGAAAAAGGAATCATGAGTCCAGTACATCTCTTGTTATTTTTTATTTTTTTTGGTAAACATATCATCTCTTGTTCTTGCTTGTAGGGCATGTGTTTATGTCTATAGTTATTTATTTAATTATTTTTGTTGTAAAATTCTTTTTATTTAATTTGATTGGCTTTAAGTTGTTTGGTAGTTATTTCTTTTATATTTAAATATCATGGTTGTTTAGTTTTCGAATAAATACCTTTGTGCTCATTTTTGCACACATATCTGTATATTTATGTGTGTATAAATTTTTAATTTATTTTTAATTAAATTTAAATTTAAATAATAAAATTAATATAATTTGATTCAATTGATTGTTTTTTATACTCAACAACATAGTTAAATTGTCAATATTTTGGATTGTGTTCAGCTATTGTAATAAGTAATTATAACCTATAATTTAGAGAGTGCATTATATTATTTTTTTAATGCATAACAGGTTGATAAGTTAGGCCAAACTTTAGTTTTAAAAAAACAAGTAAAGACAAATTTGAAATAATTTACATAGTCCGACCCCATCCCGGCTAAAGTATGCCTTGACCTGCTTCATTTACAGCTTGCAGGATGAGCTTTTTTTCTAAAAAAGTTTTTTTTTTTTTTTGAATAAAAGTCCTTTCGAGAATTTTTAGATGGTTGCAGTGTTGTTAAACCCGATCAGGGTACTGGGTCACTGGTCGAACCGGTTGACCCAAATATATATAGATATATAAAATATATATATAAATATAAACATATAAATTCAATTATGTTCTCCATATCTAAAATAAATTAAACAAGAAAGTCAAATTATAAAAAAATATGCACAATTATTTTCTGACAAAATGAGTTAAGAATGAAAAAGAATGGTGGCGTCAAAAATATGCAGAATCTTTTTATGGAATAAACTTATTGTGTTTACAAATTTAGGCAGATCTCATTTGATTTTAACTTAACTTACTACTCAATAAATTCATAAATGCTTATTTTTAATAAATTATTGTCTTTTAACTATACAGTTGTACGAATAAAAAATAAAAGGAAATGCGATCGCTATTTTTTTTTTATGGTTGGGTTGGTTCCATAAAGAAAATAAAATAAAAATTGAAAAAGGTGGTGAGGGTAATACGGGTATCCCACTTTAGCGGCTATAAATACAGTACTGAGCCTGTTAAACTAAACTCGCTGATCATTATTTTTGGGATTCTGAATTGAATTTCTTGCTCAGCTTTCTTGAAAACCAGTAGTGAGTCATCAGATTTGCTCTTACATTCGATCATTTTTGGAGATTTTAAGGAATACCAGACGGTTTTTTTTTTGTGATAATCAAATATGTCTCGTTGCTTTCTTTTCCCTCCTCCAAATTATGTGAGGAACGGGTTATGCGGCGAGGCCTTGATCGAATCAATGAAGGTTCGTTCAGCGGTTTCGTTTTTCCGTTTATGAATATTGTCCTCGATATTTCTTACAATTGATGAAACTAAAAGCATGCTTGTATAGCTTTTTGTTTCTTTCGTTTTTCGTATATGCTATTTGAAAATGTTGTTCTGGTTATATAAAGCTCGAAATGGAGAATGCGAAGAAGAAGGCCAAGAAAGAGAGGAAGAAAGAGAAAAGGAGGGAAAAAAGGGCGAAAAGGAAAGAGCTTAAAGTTAAGGAAGGAACCTTCTCCCGTACCAGTACCAGTGATGGAATAGAGTTCAAGCTCATTTGTGATGGAACAGAGTTCAAGCTCATTGAACTAGATAGGAGTGATATTTCAGAGGAACATGAAAATGCAATTGCTACGGTGGGACCTTACTCCTTTGACGGTACCCATAATAGTTGCAAGAGGAAAAGGAGCACATCGCCACGTAGTCGTCATGATAATGGTGAGGAAGAAAAGAAACTGATCATTATTATTAATTTTTTTTTATAACAGAAACTGATTATTTTATTTTTATTTTTGTATAGGAGCTTTGTCAAAAAATGCTGACAGAGACCAGTGCCCGGGAAATTCTTATTCTAGGCATTGTGAAGAATTACAGCGTCCACTCGATGGAGCTAGCCCGAAGACAAATATGAAAGGTCGAGAACGTTATCGATTTATAACTCTCTATTTCAGAATTGGGTTCCTCCTCCGCTTGCGTGTGATGGATTCAAGCCAATGGATGAGGACTGGCTCCTCAAATCGGAACTGCAAAATGAAACGCCCGTTTCTAAAAAGGCGAAACATATGCGTTATTCAAGCCCATCACTGTGGCCTCGTGCTCAATACTTACCCGAGGTTGAAATATATGCGTTGCCATATACTGTTCCATTTTGATTCTGATAAATTCATATAGATGGTATAGGCCGTAGTATGTAGACAGTCGGGTTAGAGTTAGGTGTAGGTGTTAAATTTTTTTTTTTTCGGGAGAAAGCACCTATATGATGGAAATATTTTTTGTCCAGGACCATCCAAAAATTCGATGCTCTCTCTCAAAACATCATTTTTTTCTTTTCCTTTTTACCCCTGTTATTTTTTTACCTTTTAACTTTTATCTTTCCACTTACACTAAAGGACCACCAAAAGAATGGTGGTCCCGGACCACAATGAGAGATTCTGCAATATTCTTTTTTATAATATGATTGTGTTAGAGTCTCTTTATTTTTGTTCCTTAGAAAATTTAATGGTCTTTTAAGTATGTGTTAGAGTCTTAACGATATTATAATGGGTTAGTTTTGAGTAATATAATGAGTCATTAAGTTAGTGTTTATTAGGGATTTAATGGCTAACATTATGACATTATGTGTGATTAATTGTGGTGTTATGAGTAGTTAATTAGTGGTGCTATGAGACTTTTGATTAGCTTTGTAATGAGTCTCATAAAAGCGGGGTGGAATTAAAAATCTTTTATGGAGATGTTTATTTTTCCTGGGAGATGGATAAGATATACCGTCACATTGCCGTCTTGATACCACCTGGAACAGTAAAAAAAAAAGTTTTTTTTTCTTCTAAAGAAGCAACAAAAATTAGAAATTCGATCTATGTCCAATAGATCACAACAACCAAGAAAAAATCTTTTGTTTTGGTTCGACAGTGGATGGTATCCATTTAGTAAAACTTTTCCCAAAAGATCTTTTCCAAGAAAGAGATAATCTCGAACTTAAAGTTATCAATTATATTCTTTATGGAAATGGAAAATCAATTCAGAGAATTTCTGGCACAAGGATTCTTTTAGTTCGGACTTGTTTTGTGTTACTGTTATTTGGGGTTGGTTCACCACATTATAACACCTCAAATATTTAAATGTGTATTTTAATATTAAAAAATCTTGATGGATTATGAACCAATCCAAGGATTAATTTGATTTGGCTGAGGAGGCTTGGTTGTGTGTTTTCAGGGCGGATTTCTTAGGCATTTGTGAAATTGATCAATAGTGGTTGAGGTGTGAGTGTACCGATTTGATCAATGGAGAAAGAAAAATATGTATAATGGAAAAATATTTAGATTGGATTTACATCCTTTTATAATAAAAGCCATCGGTGTGTGTTGATACTCTGGGAGCGGCGCCAATTAAATTTATAACGCTTAAACCATTTTCACCATTTCTTCCATTTCTTCCCATTTCTTCGTTTCTCCACCGAATCGCTTGGGTGTTGAAATCTATCGTAAACAACCTTCCAAAGTAGCACTTAGAAGCC
Source organism: Gastrolobium villosum (assembly GCA_032173675.1). NCBI lineage: Eukaryota > Viridiplantae > Streptophyta > Magnoliopsida > Fabales > Fabaceae > Gastrolobium > Gastrolobium villosum. The sequence goes on along the minus strand of JAVKPL010012187.1, from coordinate 16,265 downwards.
TTGAATCCATCTCAGAGGCCGACCCAATATTCTTGGAGTTTCTTTTAGATCTTCAAATGGTTTAGATTGGTATGTCATACTACAATTGTAAGTAGTGGTCTTTTGATGGTGCCATATTGTTCTACTTGCATGCCATATTATGTCATTTTGATACATTTTAGTGAGCCATGGAGTGGAGAGAGCCTCTAGCTCCATTGGTTTACTGGATATATCCGTATATCTCACCCCGTGTTTGGGGGACCACATTTAGGTCACTATGAGCCGGGAGGAGCTTCGGGCAAGAAGCCCGTATAGTGGACGTTGGATTGGCATGCGGTGCATTTGGATTGCATGGCTTTTTGGAGGAGTTTATGGAGTGCACATAGCATACCATTAGTATTTTGAGACTTAGGTCATGAACATATTGCATGATGTCATTTTCCATGCTTTTGTTAGTGTTCATGGTCATATGCTAAGTCTTGACATGTTTTATTATTCATGGCTTGGATAACTGTACATTTTGAGTGAGCATGGGACTTGTCCATTGCCACATTCATAGCCTTGAAGTCTTGATGTGTAATGTTGTAAAAATGGTCCATATGTACATGTAAATGGCCATTATTTGAGAATGATGTAATGGATGTTAAACTTAAGGAAAATGCATGATGGAAGGGCCTAGAGCCAACATTAGGACATGATTATGTGTTATGTGGAGGATCAAGGGGTTAGGGATGGATTACACACCCTTTGTGGGGCTCAAAACAGCTGTAATCTGTCATTTTGCTGCATAGTAATCGATTACCCAAGCATGGTAATCGATTACCATGCAACAGGGGACGAAAAATTAGCTACTGTATTCACTGGTAATCGATTACTGGCCTTTGGTAATCGATTACCATGTGAGGTAATCGATTACCCAAAGATGGTAATCGATTACCAGAACAGAGGAATTGAAAAATTGGCTACTGCCTCATTTTTGACAGGTGGTAATCGATTACCACCCACTGGTAATATATAGTGTAATTTTTGAAAATTCAGGTTTTTCTAGACTAAAAGAAAGGGGCTTAACTTGATGGGTAGAACTCCAAATGATACGTGGTTTGGAATCACGCGTAGACAACGTAAAGGACTACAACTTGGTAAAAGATAAGAGTTGGATGGTGAGTTTAAAAATTGAATAAAAAAATGATTTATGGTGTTAGAAAGTGTATGATTCCGCAAATGGCATTTACAATTATAGTGTGGTTTTAATTGATTACGGAAAATGTATTTATGCAAAAAGAAAAGGAATATGTTAAAAGAAAAATTTGCCCGTAATTTAATTAACCTAATCACTGTGATTGTAACTGCGCTTAATATCATAATCAATGTTAACAATACCGGTGTACAACGGGTGTTACAAATGGTTCAGAGCAGTTTTGTTTAGGGAACTCTGATTGTTGTGTATGTTGTATCTTGTGTGTCATAGCTATTGTGAACTATTTATGATTAATGTATATGTGATTCCTCAGTGTGGGTCTGATGCATTCCTTTGTGTTACATGTACAGATATCATGAGTAGGGCACGAGGTCGCCGTGGGGCATTGGTGCAGGTCCTTTGCCACCGGATCCGGTTGTAGCACTGAATGCTCTGCAGGCGGAAAAATAGAAATATGACTGAGAACCTGATGAAAGCAAATCAGGATATGATGCAGGCCTTTATGGCTGAGTTGAGGGCGGATAGAGGTCGTCCTAGGAGGGATACACCTCCGCAAACGCCATCTGTTACTCCTCAAAAGAGTTGGGCTAGTCAACACTGGTGAGGCTAGTCATCATACTACTACGGATCCTAGCTATATTCCTGATCCGTCATCTGTTGCCCAATCTACTGGGGCTGCTGGGCAGGTGCTTGATAATGCTGACGATGAGCGTAGGCTCATATCTTTTAGGAAACATAAGCCACCCGCATTTCTGGGGTCAAGGGACCCAAAGGAGGTCACTGCTTGGTTGAGGGGCATGGACAAGATTTTTCAGGTTATGAGATGCCAAGATCCTCAGAAGTTATTGTATTCTGTTTATATGCTGGAGGGGGATGCCCAGGAGTGGTGGGACAATGTGTCTCGCCCATTTGTCATTCAGGGTGAGGTCCTTACTTGGACTATGTTTGAAGGATTGTTTCATGAAGAATATTTTCCCCGCGATGTTCGGGAGGCAAAGCAAGGTGAATTTGATAAGTTAGTACAGGGAGTTATGACTGTGGATGCCTATGTGGCAAAATTTAATGAGCTTGTGAAGTTTGCTAATTATGGAGGTACTCTTTTCCGGAATTTTCAGCTAAATTTCAAAGAGGGCTGAATAAAGATTGCTAAGAGGATGTCATACCGCAGTGAGAAACTTTGCTGATTTGGTGCCCAGTGCAAAAGGGTCGAGACTGTTTATGGGAGGTATCCGAAATCTGATTCGGGAAAAGAGCAAGATGTTATCAGAGGACACCTGGTTTCTGGTAATACTAACAGGGGAGGATTTACAGGAGGGGGTTTCAATAATAACAATAGAGGTAGGGGGTTGCATGTGAGGCAGCCTCCTGGTTCAGTTAAAGAGGGGTGGAAATAATGATGGTGGTGGTGCTTCGAACAGATATTTTCCCCACAATGTGGGAAGTGTGGGTAATACCACAGAGGTGTATGTGGTGCTGGTTCGTCGAATTGTTTTAGATGTGGTCAGAATGGCCACTTTGCTAGAAATTGTACATCTACTTCGGGGCAGGCTGCGAATCTGCAGGCCTTTTGCTACTACTACTGCTGCTCCTATTGCTATTGTTCCTACTGTGGGACGAGTTTATACTACGAATGCACAATGTACTGAAAAGGCTCCGAATTTGGTTAAAGGTATAATTTTTCTCTCTAATGTTGATTTATCTGTGTTGTTTGATTCGGGAGCGACACATTCATTTGTGGCGGACTATGTGGCTAAGGCGTTGGATTTAAAGGTAACACGGATGGTTCCTCCGATGCGAATTACTACCGCTACAGGAGAGGTTAGTGAGTCATCTTGGATTTGTGAAGATGTGAAGTTCAATTATTTAGGCAGGGGTTACACCATTGATTTAATTATCTTACCCCTGGCCTCTGTCAATTTAATTTTGGGGATGGATTGGTTGTCTCGGTACTGCGCAATGATTGATTGCTGCGGGAAGAGGTTGTTGCTATCTCACGAGAGGCCGTCTGTTTGTCCGTCTCTGTATTTGTCTGTAAGTCAAACTGTGAAAGCCTTGAAGGCTGGAGATTTGGGTTATGTCTTGTTGGGCGGATTGGTGGGTGATAAAAAGGAAGAGATTTCTACTATTCCAGTTGTTAATGAGTTTGAGGATGTATTTCCGGATGAGATACCGGAATTCCCACCTGAGAGAGATTGAATTCTCGATTGATTTATTGCCTGGTGTGGGGCCGATCTCCTTGGCTCCATATCGGATGTCGCCACTTGAGTTGGCTGAGTTGAAGAAACACATTGAAGAACTATCTGCGAAGAATTTCATTAGGCCGAGTGTGTCTCCGTGGGGAGCACCGGTGATATTTGTAAAGAAAAAGGATGGTAGCATGAGATTGTGCACTGACTACCGACAGCTGAATAAAGTGACTATTAAGAACCGGTACCCATTACCGCGTATTGATGATTTATTAGATCAGTTGAGGGGTGCCTGCGTATTTTCAAAGATTGATCTCCGGTCCGGATATCACCAGATTCGGATTAAACCGGAGGATGTACCTAAAACAGCTTTCCGATCCAGATATGGACATTTTGAATATCAAGTGATTCCTTTTGGGCTTACTAATGCCCCTGCGGTGTTCATGGATTATATGAACCGCATCTTTAAACCGTATTTGGACCAGTTTGTAATTGTGTTTATTGATGACATCTTGATCTACTCTAAGAGCAAGGAAGAGCACATCGACCATTTGAGGACTGTGTTGCAGGTGTTGAAAGACAAGAAACTGTATGCTAAACCGTCTAAGTGCGAATTCTGGTTGTCTGAGATGCAATTTTTGGGTCATGTTATTTCTGCAAGTGGTGTTGCAGTGGATCCAAGCAAGATCGAAGCGGTGAGTGACTGGGAACGACCTAAGACTGTGACTGAAATTAGAAGTTTTCTGGGGCTTGCTGGTTATTATCACCGGTTTATACAGGGATTTTCTGCAATGGTTCTACCGTTGACCCGATTGACACGAAAAGATACTCCTTTTGTGTGGACCCAGGAATGTGAGGACTGTTTTCTGCTACTTAAAGAGAAATTGACTACTGCTCCGGTGTTGACTCTACCTGATCCGGAGGGTGAGTTTGTATTATATTGTGACGCTTCTAAGAAAGGTTTAGGGAGCGTGCTGATGCAGGAAGGAAAAGTGATTGCATATGCGTCTAGGCAGTTAAGGCCGCATGAAGAAAATTATCCGACGCATGACTTAAATATTGTGTTTGCCTTGAAAATTTGGAGGCATTTTCTGTATGGAATGAAATTTGCTGTGTTCAGCGACCATAAAAGCTTGAAATATTTATTTGATCAGAAGGAGCTGAATATGAGGCAGCGTAGATGGGTTGAATTTTTAAAAGATTATGATTTTGAGCTGAAATACCACCCGGGAAAGGCCAATGTTGTGGCAGATGCATTGAGTAGGAAGTCTGTTAATTTATCTCATATGATGATGTGGGACAATGAAGTGATTGAGCAATTCCGTGATATGAAAATAACGGATTTCTTTGCAGGAAGAATGTGTGATATGGAGTTGACTCGGATTGAGAACGAGCTGCACGAGAAGATTAAAGAGACTCAGATTCGCAATGAAAGTATAAAGTATTTGAAAGGCCAGAGTGGCATATCTGTTAATGAACAAGGATTATTGTTATATCAGGGCAGGATTGTTGTGCCCAAGGAACTTGCTGAGGAAGTTATGACTGAGGCCCATAAGGGTCAATATGCTATCCACCCAGGTGCCACAAAGATGTACCAAGATTTGAAAGTGAAGTTCTGGTGGCCTGGGATGAAAACCAGGGATGTTGCCGAGTACGTGTCTAAGTGCTTGGTGTGTCAGAAAGTGAAAATAGAGCATCAGAAACCTGCTGGATTACTTCAGCCGCTGGATATACCTGAATGGAAATGGGAGAGTATTTCAATGGATTTTGTTGTGGGATTGCCGAGAACTCAAGCTGGTTATGATTCGATTTGGGTTATTGTGGACCGACTTACGAAGTCTGCACATTTTCTACCAGTACGAGTAGACTACACCACAGAGAAGTTGGCTACACTTTATGTAAAGGAGATTGTTAGACTCCATGGGATACCGATTAGCATTGTGAGCGATCGGGACCCGAAGTTTACTTCACGATTTTGGGGAGCTTTGCAGCAGGCTTTTGGCACTCAGCTCCGGCTGAGCACTGCTTATCACCCGCAGACTGATGGTCAGACGGAGAGGACCATACAGACACTTGAGGATATGCTGAGAGCATGCACACTGGAACAGGGTAATGCTTGGGATAAGTACTTACCACTGGTGGAATTTTCTTATAATAACAGTTTTCATTCCAGTCTGGGTATGGCACCATATGAGGTTTTGTATGGCAGGAGGTGTCGTACGCCCACTTGTTGGACTGAGGTAGGCGATAAAGAAAGATTTGGTCCGGATTTTGTGCAGGAAACGACAGTGCAAATTGAAATGATCAGAGAGAAATTGAAACAGGCACAGAATCGGCAGAAAAGCTACTATGACAATAAGCATAGACCGCTGGAATTTGAGGAAGGTGACCATGTTTTCGTACGTTTGTCGCCGGTCACAGGTGTTGGCCGTGCGTTGGGTGTGAGGAAGCTGAGTCCACGGTTCATTGGGCCATATCAAATTATGAAAAAAGTAGGATTGGTGGCCTATCAGCTTGCCTTACCCCCACAGTTATCTAATTTACATGATGTTTTTCATGTGTCGCAGTTGCGACGTTATGTTCCGGATGAATCACATGTGGTGATACCGGATAATATTTAAATCAGGGAGAACTTGAAGACTCCCATTGGTCCTATTGCAGTATTGGATCGCAGTGAAAAGCGATTGAGAAGTAAAGTGATTCCCATGCTGAAGATTCAGTGGGAAGGCCGCACACCTGAGGAGGCTACTTGGGAGCGGGAGGACGAGATTCTCCGGCTGTATCCTGAGTTAGCGAGCAGGTATGATTTAATTTTGCGGACAAAATTTCAAAAAGGTGGGGTGAATATAACACCTCAAATATTTAAATGTGTATTTTAATATTATATGGTAAAATGAAAGTTGATGGATTAGTGAAAATCCAAGGATTATGGCCAAAAAGGGCAAAAAGGGCAAAATGGTAATTTGCCAACCGTGTGTTAGGAGGCTTAAATACTGAGTTAGAGATTTCAAATGACAAATGTAATGCTGGAAATGGAATCAGGGCGGAAAATTGAGTAAATAGGCAAATTTGGGAAAAATTGATGAATAGTGAATTTTTAGTGTTAAAATACTGAGGTGTGAGTGTACCGATAGGTGTGAAATTTTTATCATTATTTTGTAGAAAGAAAAATATGTCATGGACTGGAAAAATATTTAGATTAAGGATTTATGATCAGAAATTTTATCGGAGTAAAAGTTAGATCGCGTGTGGGACCCGTGTGACCGAAGTCACTTGGCCCCACCTCCTTTTCTTTCCTTCTTTCTCTCTTTTCCTCTCCATCTCTCGCGCGCTCACGGTGAGGAAAAAGGGCCATTTTCACCATTTCTTCCATTTCTTCCCATTTCTTCGTTTCTCCACCGAATCGCTTGATTTTGGTGTTGAAATCTATCGTAAACAACCTTCCAAAGCCATTAGTAGCACTTAGAAGCCTTGAATCCATCTCTTTGGCCGCGTTTTTGTGCTACTCAGATTCGACCATTTAGTGTTCTTGGAGATTTCTTGGAGTTTTGATCTTCAAATGGTTTAGTGAAGCCTTGGTAGTGATCATACTACACATTGTAAGTATATTTGTGGTCTTTTGATAGTTGATTTCATAGATCTATGAATTTGTGTTCAAAGCTTTGATTTTAGATGTGTGATGATAGAGAGCACAAATGCAAAAATGCTATTAGATGAAAAGGCCTTAGAATCATGTGTGTAAGCTAGAAATGCTATGTTAATTTTTGGTGAAAAATATAGGTTTTTAACTTAGAGGAATTTGAGGAATTTTGATGAAAAATGAGTTTTGGTGTAATTTGGATTTAATGATTGTTGTAGGGTGCCTCACACGGTTGGAATTGTGAAAAGTTAAATTGGAGCATACGTTTGGAACGGATTGCTAAGCATTGAGGTAAACTCTTGGAACTTGGGTTTAATCCCTAGTGAGCTCCACCACACCTAGAGGAAGGTTGTGGTTGGATTATGTAGTGATGACATGATGTGATTGTGTGCTTGTATGCATATTGCTTGTATTGTGTGAAATTGTGTGGTCACTGGCCAGTTGACAAGTGGAGTTTGGTCATCCGCTGGATTCATCTTTGTGAGAATGCCAGTCGGGTATTGCCGTGGAGTCGACTCTGGGAGCGGCGCCAGGATGATCCAAACGTGGGACGTCCGCCGGATAGGGCTCATGAGGAGTTCCGGTTGGGTATTGCCATGGAGTCTTCTCAACCATGGGAGAGGCGCCAGGACTGTCTCGGGAGTTATATGATGGAGTCCTTGAACATGAATCCATGAGTGGATGTTCTTGGGTGTCTCCAGGAGGATGGTGATATTGTTTTACTTGCATGCCATATTATGTCATTTTGATACATTTTAGTGAGCCATGGAGTGGAGAGAGCCTCTAGCTCCATTGGTTTACTGAGATATATCCGTATATCTCACCCCGTGTTTGGGGGACCACATTTCAGGTCACTATGAGCCGGGAGGAGCTTCGGGCAAGAAGCCCGTATAGTGGACGTTGGATTGGCATGCGGTGCATTTGGATTGCATGGCTTTTTGGAGGAGTTTATGGAGTGCACATAGCATACCATTAGTATTTTGAGACTTAGGTCATGAACATATTGCATGATGTTATTTTCCATGCTTTTGTTAGTGTTCATGGTCATATGCTAAGTCTTGTTTATGTTTTATTATTCATGGCTTGGATAACTGTATATTTTGAGTGAGCATGGGACTTGTCCATTGCCACATTCATAGCCTTGAAGTCTTGATGAGTAATGTTGTAAAAATGGTCCATAATTGCATGTAAATGGCCATTATTTTGAGAATGATGTAATTGATGTTAAACTTAAGGAAAATGCATGATGGAAGGGCCTAGAGCCTACATTAGGACATGAATATGTGTTATGTGGAGTACCAAGGGGTTAGGGATGGATTACACACCCTTTGTGGGGCTCAAAACTGCTGTAATCTGTCATTTTGCTGCATAGTAATCGATTACCCAAGCATGGTAATCGATTACCATGCAACAGGGGACGAAAATTAGCTACTTCTGCACTGGTAATCGATTACTGGCCTTTGGTAATCGATTACCATGTGAGGTAATCGATTACCCAAAGCTGGTAATCGATTACCAGAACAGAGGAATTGGAAAATTGGCTACTGCCTCATTTTTGACAGGTGGTAATCGATTACCACCCACTGGTAATCGATTACCACAGTGTAATTTTCGAAAATTCAGTTTTTTCTAGACTAAAAGAAAGGGGCTTAACTTGATGGGTAGAACTCTAAATGATACGTGGTTTGAAACCACGCGTAGATAACGTAAAGGACTATAACTTGGTAAAATGAGAGAGTTATGGTAAGTTTAAACCAATTGAATAAAAAGAAAGATTTATGATGTTAGAAAGTGTATGATTCCGCAAATGGCATTTACAATTATAGTGTGGTTTTAATTGATTACGGAAAAAGTGTTTATGCAAGAAAAGGAATATGTTAAAAGAAAAATTTGCCCGTAATTTAATTTTCTAATCACTGTGATTGTAACTGCGCTTAATATCATAATCAATGTTAACAAAATAACGGGCTGTTACACATGACATCTCAAAATTTCAATTTTAAGTAGAACTATCATAATGTTATTTCGTGCTCTTTCTCCTTCTACTTTGGATTAAGGGTATTTTCGTCTTAAAAGTGATAAATATGTTTAATTGTTTTAATGTTGAAGTTTAAAGTAGTGGATTGTTTAACTTGTAAGAATAAGGTGTTATTTTGAAAAGACACCTAACTTGAGGGGGGTTTTATGAAATTTACCCTAAAAAATTTAATAAAATTTTGGATGGAAAATAAAATTAAGGGGGTAAGTGATAAAAAAAAAATTAAGTAAGGAGGTAAATGATTAAAAACTTTGGGGAGGGGGTTAAGTGATTTTAAAGAAACTTGGAGGGGGATTTTTGAAGTTTTCCTTTTTTTTTAATTCATATTTTTAAGATTTTGTTTACGTTAATTATTAATTATATATATTTTCCGTATTTTTATATGAAAAAATAAATAAATATACCCACATGAATGCTCGGGTTGTAAGTGAAATTTTCCACACAACTCACTCATTTACCGGATACACTTTGACTTCTGGTTTTCATTTTATAGAAGATGAGACATATTACGTAAGGTAACAATACTTTTATAATATGTTAAAATTATGGGTTTTATAATTCTCATTCAACATGAGAATTATAATTTTCCTATACACCCTTCGATTTCCGTACTGACATGGGTCCTACATATAATTTTTTCTAACACATGGGTCCCACATGCATTTTATCTCTACAACATGAGATTTCAATTCTCCTTCAACATGAGAATTATAAAACCCTAAAATTATATGAACTTTTTTCTTGGTAGATAAAATTATAGGCTTTTTAACTCTTTTACCCTTCATTAATTAATTAATAATCATTTTGCCCCTTATTCAAAACTATTTATTAATATGCCACTCTTTAATCGATTAACTTGAAGATTTAATCGATTAAATGGTCAAAACTGGAAAAATTGGTTGACGTGAAGATTTTATCAATTAAATCTTCATATTGATCGATTAAATCTCCCAAGAGGCAACAAATGTCAAATCTCCTCAAAAAGCAGATTTCATGCATATGAAGCAAATCAATAAGCATAGATAACCAAACAGAAAAAGAAATCAACAAAAGAAAAACGATTCTTGGAAACTGGATTGATTTACATGAACTAATTTTGTTACTTTACTTTTGATATAGTACGCCCAATGATGCACAGACACGGACACGAGACATGGGACACGACACGACACGACACGCCGACACGACACGCCGACACGTTAATTCTAAAAAATGTCATATTTGGACACGTTTTGATATTAAATAAAATTTTTAATATATATAATATAATTTATATTTAATATATATTAGAGTTCATAATAAGTCATATAAGCAATCAAATATTTAAATTTCATAACATAAATATAAATATAAATAATTTTTCATACTTTGTTAGTTTTTTATGTCAAATTTCATAACAGAAAAAAATCAATTTATAAATTATTTCTTTTATATTTAGTTAACAAAAAAAAATCAAGATTGTTTATAAAAAAATTAAGATTTAAAAAAATAAAAAAAAATGTGTCCCAGCGTGTCCGAGCGTTGACCACGTGTACTAAAAAGTTGACTGGGTGTTGGAAAAACGTGTCGGAACGTGTCGGAGAGTTGTTCGCGTGTCCCCAAAAATTGACCACGTGTCGGACGCGTGTCCGAGCGTGTCGGAATGTGTCCCTGTCGGTAGGGGTGGTAAACGAGCCAGGGGCCTTTCAGGGGCCTTTGGCTCGGCTCGTAAAGGCCTGAGCTCATTTAATACAAGCTCGTGTTGGAACCAGGCTTGGACTTGTATAAAAGCTCGTTTAATAAAAAGGCCTCAAGCTCTAATTCATAAGCTCGGCCTTAGAGCCTCCCAGGCTAGCCTAGTCTATAAATATTTATTTATATTTTTTATACTACTTGTAATAACTCTCTCTCTCATCAATTTATTTCACCCCATTTTATTGGTTTAACAGACCTTTTGAATGATTTTGTTCTATATTATGCTATTTGGATATATATTGAATTTATGTATATTTATGGAATTACTAGTGTTGTTCTATATTATCCTTCATCCTCCTTCACACAAACAAACCCACAAAAACTCATTCGTTCCATTGTGCACTGCACTGCTTGTTTGTGTCAATTTTTTTTTTAATTTTTGTTGGCACTTTTTCTTATAATGGGCTAAGATAATATAACTTGTTATCTACCTTCTCTCACTTTAATTTTTATTTATTTATTGTAGACTTTGTAAATTATTGCTGCAAATTGGAAGCTAAGGTTTCTATCTGGAAATTGATTTTTTGGGGAATTTTGTTCTCTTATTTTTATTCTTTAACATGCTAACAGGCTAAGACAGGCTTCACACATGCTTTTATTTTTTGTAAATAAACCAGGCCACAGGCCAATATTATATTCGTGACAGGTAACAGGCTAAGGCCAGTCGGACACGTTTAAATACAAGCTTGGCCCGTTAAGATCAAAGCTCGGCTCGGCTCGGCCCGTTAACACCCCTACCTGTCGGACACGTGTCCGACACGTAAATTTCCAAAAAAAATTCGTGCTCTTTCTCCTTCTACTTTGTTTTGGGGAATTTTGTTCTCTTATATCGACGAGGTCCGCGCTTCTTTTGTTGCGGTAAATGCTTTACGTTTTGTGCTTCATATATGCCTTGTTTTTCCTTTATGATATTACCAAGCAAACATGCAAAAGATGTTATTTCTTTATTTTCTGTGTCATTGAGAGTAGAAGGAGAATTCAATCATTGATCTACATTATGTCTTGCTTATGTGAGTTTGTTTAAAACTGCGTTGGTGTGAGGAAATTATGTTTTTCTTTTTTTTATTAAGGGTAATTTTGTGTTATAAAAAAAGGATAATTTTGGTACCTTTTAAAAAATTGGCTAAATTATATAAAACCACCTTTAACTTGAGTGGATTTTCAAAAAGCCTCCCTAAAATTTCTATTCAAATAATTAGACCCCTTCAACTATAAATTTATAACAATTAAACATATTTTGCAATTTTAAGACAAAAACAACCTTGTCCTCACCAATACATCACTGTCAACCATCTAGCTTCGGCTTTTCCTCAGTTTGAATTTTTTTTTTGGTCCCAATTTACAAGGCTTTCTTTCTTTGTTTTTTCCCCCTTTTTTTGTGTTACTGTTATTTGGGGTTGGTTCACCACATGACATCTCAGACAATTTCAATTTTAAGTAGAACTATCATAATGTTATTTCGTGCTCTTTCTCCTTCTACTTTGTTTGGTAACTTTGCTTTTGTTTCTATTCTTTGATTAGTTTATTCGTTAATCCATACGAGGTAGCTGTAAAAGGAATCAATTTGATGAATGATGAAATATTTCGACAAAATCAGGAGGGAGGATATTGTTACTACCAAAATTTTCTATTACTAACTTACTACCTATCTAATTATCATTGAATCAAAGAGAGAGAATGTTATAAAGTTTTTGAAAAAGAAAAAATGTTGATCCAATGGTGATTAGATAGGTAGTAAGTGGTAGTAGAAAATTTTGGTAGTGAGAATATTCCTCCACCGAAACCAGAGTATACATATGTTTGTACAAATTGAAAGAAAACAACATATCAGTGGAAGAAAACAACATAGCCATGGTAGCCAACAACTGGGGTGGCAATTGGAGCGCGGTTGCAGCAGGGCCAATGGGCGACGACATAGGGTCATTCCTTTGGTGGTAACCGTGCGGACAGCTAACAATCACAGCCATGGCAGAGGAGGTGAGATTAAGGGTATTTTCGTCTTAAAAGTGATAAATATGTTTAATTGTTTTAATGTTGAAGTTTAAATTAGTGGATTGTTTAACTTGTAAGAATAAGGTGTTATTTTGAAAAGACACCTAACTTGAGGGGGGTTTTATGAAATTTACCCTAAAAAATTTAATAAAATTTTGGATGGAAAATAAAATTAAGGGGGTAAGTGATAAAAAAAAAATTAAGTAAGGAGGTAAATGATTAAAAACTTTGGGGAGGGGGTTAAGTGATTTTGAAGAAACTTGGAGGGGGACTTTTGAAGTTTTCCTTTTTTTTTTTTTAATTCATATTTTTAAGATTTTGTTTACGTTAATTATTAATTATATGTATTTTCAGTATTTTTATATGAAAAAATAAATAAATATACCCACATGAATGCTCGGGTTGTAATTGAAATTTTCCACACAACTCACTTATTTAGCGGATACACTTTGACTTCTGGTTTTCATTTTATAGAAGATGAGACATATTACGTAAGGTACAATACTTTTATAATACGTTAAAATTCTGGGTTTTATAATTCTCATTCAACATGAGAATTATAATTTTCCTACACACCTTTCGATTTCCGTGCTGACATGGGTCCTACATATAATTTTTTCTAACACATGAGTCCCACATGTTTTTTATCTTTACAACATGAAATTTCAATTCTCCTTCAACATGAGAATTATAAAACCCTAAAATTATATGAACTTTTTTCTTGGTAGATAAAATTATAGGCTTTTTAACTCTTTTACCCTTCATTAATTAATTAATAATCATTTTGCCCCTTATTCAAAACTATTTATTAATCTGCCACTCTTTAATCGATTAACTTGAAGATTTAATCGATTAAATGGTCAAAACTGGAAAAAATGGTTGACGTGAAGATTTTATCAATTAAATCTTCATATTGATCGATTAATCTCCCAAGAGGCAACAAATGTCAAATCTCCTCAAAAAGCAGATTTCATGCATATGAAGCAAATCAACAAGCATAGATAACCAAACAGAAAAAGAAATCAACAAAAGAAAAACGATTCTTGGAAACTGGATTGATTTACATGAACTAATTTTGTTACTTTACTTTTGATATAGTACGCCCAATGATGCACAGACACGGACACGGGACATGGGACACGACACGCCGACACGTTAATTCTAAAAAATGTCATATTTGGACACGTTGGGACACGTTTTGATATTAAATAAAATTTTTAATATATATAATATAATTTATATTTAATATATATTAGAGTTCATAATAAGTCATATAACCAATCAAATATTTAAATTTCATAACATAAATATAAATATAAATAATTTTTCATACTTTGTTAATTTTTCATGTCAAATTTCATAACAGAAAAAAATCAATTTATAAATTATTTCTTTTATATTTAGTTAACAAAAAAAAATCAAGATTGTTTATAAAAAAAATTAAGATTTAAAAAAATAAAAATAAATGTGTCCCAGCGTGTCCGAGAGTTGACACGTGTCCTAAAAAGTTGATTGTGTGTCGGAAAAACGTGTCGGAACGTGTCGGAGAGTTATCCGCGTGTCCCCAAAATTGACCACGTGTCGGACGCGTGTCCTAGCGTGTCGGAATGTGTCCGTGTCGGACACGTGTCCGACACGTAAATTTCCAAAAAAAATTCGTGTCCGTGCTAACCAGAGTACGCCAACCTATTAGGTTTTAAAATATGATAAGCAAATGCAAACACTATTAATGGTTTGATTTAGCAATAGCACGAAAAGAAAAACGATTCTTGGAAATTGGATTGATTTTACATGAACAGGCCAGACTCCATTTCTACCTTTCACATGAAAACCTTGCTTATTACATGAAAACGACGCGAAGTGATCCTATTGTCAACCTCAGAACGATGACAGTGATCAAGGCAAACAACGAATTTTGAAGGTTATTTCAATCAGTTTTCCGTGTATTGGAGGTTATTTGAATTTCAAATTTTGAATTTTGAATTTAATGTAATAGGAGTTGATTGCGATTTGTATTTAATAGAAGCTGATTGCGTTTTATATTTAATAGGACGCAATCAGCTCCTATTAAATACAAATCGCAATCACCTCTTATTATATTAAATACAAAATCCAAATAACCTCAAATATTATATTTGTCTCATTCAATCAATGCTTCCACCCTCATTTGGGATATTTAATCGATTAAATATAAATTTTAATCGATTAAATCAATTAAGAGAGATATTTAATCGATTAAGAGAGAGATTTAATCGATTGAATCTTCAAGTCAACCATTTTTTCTAATTTTGACCATTTAATCTATTAAAATTTTAAGTTAATTGATTAAAGAGAGACAGATTGGTAAATAGTTTTGAATAAGGGATAAAATGATTATTAATTAATTAATGAAGGGCAAAAGGGTCAAAAAGCCTAAATTTATATGAATTTAGATATTAAAGAAATAAAAAAGAAAATAAAAATAGGATAATATGAAGTAATTGATTTTATATGATATAATGTGATATGATTTAATTCAAGTTATAAAATATCATTATCTATTTATATTAATATTAGACTTCAAATTATTTATTAAAAGAAATCGCAAGATATAAAAAATAAGAAAACTATTTAGAAGAGATCATGAAAAATACTTTAAAATATTCAAACATACAATTAGAATATTGTAATATATTTTTCATATATTCTAATAAATTGCAAGAATATTTTTAAATTCAAATAAAATATAAAAATAAAACACTAAAATATTTTTTTTAAAAAAAGGCATGTATAACTAATTTTAGACAAAGTTTTGAACAAGAAAGTCAAATTATAAAAAAATATGCACAATTTTTCTTTTAATTATACAGTTGTACGAATAAAAAATAAAAGGAAATGCGGTCGCTATATTTTTTTTTTATGGTTGGGTTGGACCCATAAAGAAAATAAAATAAAAATTGAAAAAGGCAATGAGGGTAATACGGGTATCCCACTCTAGCGGCTATAAATACAGTCCTGTTAGAAAGTATAGCTTGAGAAAGAAAATAAGGAGATCAACCCTGCGAACAAAAGGCCCAAAATCACTGCCACATGCTGTACACTTAGAGACTGCTTCATCTGGGACCTATGCACAAATAGAACCTGGTAAGAACTCCAATTATGTACAAGAAATAAGGAACAAGGATCCTAGTTAAACTGAAGTAGGTTAATACAGTTGATCAATACATTTTCATTAAAATCAAGTGCCACTTAGAAATTCTCCAAGAGTTAATTTAAAGAAGGAAAAATACACTAGCATATTGAAAATTAAATCCATAAAATTAATTGCAATAATACATGTTCCAACAATCACAATCAGCTACCAGCAGATGAGAACACTGCATCCTAGAAAAAATGAAAATATTTCAAAAGAAAACATTTCTGCTAATAAAACCTTAGGATCCTTTTTGGGGGGGAAGTGAGGGAAGGGGAGGACAACACAAGCAAGAAATTAGAAGTTGCAGCTAACGTTACCCAATG